>JAFIRS010005842.1:0-48071 GCA_018342105.1 Gonioctena quinquepunctata | reverse complement strand
TAATGGAAATTTTTAATCAGGAAGATTCCCCGAAAAATTTCCCCGGGGATAGATTTTTTTTCCTTAATTTTTTTTGAGCAGGATCCTTCGACCAGGAAAGTCAAAATACTGACATGTGCACAATTTTACAATATGTGGTGGGTAGGTACAGGGGATTCTTGTGTTTTTCTTTTGTTCTTGTTTTTTTTTATTTTATCGACTTATTCAAATTCTGTAAGGGGGCACGAAAAAAAAAAAAGTGGAATAAAAGGCTATTGACCTTTCAAAACCACTTAACCTCATCATTTTTGGGAAATTAAAAAATATCTCAACTGAAAGGCACATTTCTTCTTAATTATATTTTTTTTTCATTTAAGTCAGAATTTTTTGCATCTGATGATAATAATTCCCCATTCTCCCATGAATTCAAATTTATCAATAGGTTTTTTTTTATTACCGGGGACAAATAAACGTCAAGTCAAATATGAGATAGGGGAGAACACAACTTTTCATAATTTCAAGATTATTAGCAAGAATTATATTTTTTTCCCCGATTCTTTTTCTAAAATGAAAAGGTTCATTTTTTTTTTACATCCAGTGGCCCCGCCTTTTTTACGGTATAAAATTTTTAAAATTTTCCGGGAAAGTTTAAGGGGATGGGATCGCAAATTGCATCCAATACTTTTTCCATAGATTTTTGTTTTGACTATGTATCTTTAGACAATGTTAAAAAACGATAGTGTGATTTTGGGGATATGTAACTGGATGGAGTTCCCCGGAAAACAGATGGCGCTTGATAGAGGGAAATGGTTTGGGTTGTCTCATAATTTCATGTTAATATAACGCTCATATTTACGTTCGTCCTATTTTTTAAAAAAAATGGATCTTTGTAATTGAAATGGAAAATTTTGCATGGATGTTCAGCAGAATAATATTATATCATTTGGGGTAACCTGATAAAATATTACTGGGGTAGACCATGCACTAGCAAAAAACCAGCTAAGTGTTTTTTAGAAGTTTGAAAAAAAAATGTATAAGAGAAAAAATTTAAAAAAAAATATATTAAGATATTTTTGAAATCACTTGAAACGGATATTGTGGACTCTGCAGATTGTGAAATGATAAATAAACACCTGGGAAAGTAGGGGTTTTTAAAAGATCGTAAATCCCCCAAAATTTCCGATAATATGATATTTCCCCCAAATTGAAATGAATGGAAATAAGAAATAAATTGAATAATTGGCAAATAAAATTGGAAAATATAACCCGGGGGAAAAGGGGACTGGGAAAAAATAAAAAAAAAAGATAAAAAAAAAAAATTAAAAAAAGCAAATGATAAATTACATTCATTTTTTTATTCAACTAAAAAAAAAACACATTGTCATTGAAAACACACATTGAAAAAAAAAACCAAAATGGCGGGGCGGTCAAAAAAAATCGAAAAAAAAAAATAAAAAATTAAAAGTGAAATGAAAATGTAAACAAGAGTTTTTTAGTGGGGAAAAAAATCACGGGTTGATGAGTTTCATGTTGACAGAAAGGGTTTAAAGATAGGTATCCACAAAGGAATAAAAAAAATACCCCAACTTATAAAAAAATAAAAAAGTCTAAATTTACTTTTTTTGATGAATTAATTAAGATCGTCATAATTTTAAAGGTTGTAAACCCCCCTAATTGGGACCAACAAATCTCCTTTAAGATCCATCAACTTCATAGACAAAATGCATGGGTGGAAATTACTTTTCAACCTTCCAAAATAGGCCCCATGAAAGTCCCAGGAAACTCACATTAGCAGAATTTTTTCAAGGCCCCCCCAACTTTCAAGAAAAAAATAAGTTTGATATTCACCTGATTAGAACCTCAAAAAAACGTTTATAGTGGGGGAGTTTTCAGTTGATGGATGGGAAAAAATGAAAAAGGATTTGTTTCCAACCTTTTTTCATTCCAGTAAATCGGAAGAGAATTTTGCGGTAATTTTATCCCCCAAAAACCATCGTGAAACAAAACTACAATTTTTGGGGACTTAAAAATTTTTTTAGAGTCACCTGTTTTTAAAATTGAGAAATCAATTTTATATAAAAAATTTTTGCTTAAGTAAAACAATCTTCCTGATTTTGTAGTTCAACTGCCCGTTATTTTCCAAATGCTATGTTTATTTTATCAACTGCAATGCTTCCGGAAAAAAAATACATATACCCTTTTTTTTTTTAAAAATGTTTTAACATTGCTATTTTGGGGAAAATTTTTCAAAACCATAAGAGATAAGAAGCTTTTTTAAATCAAAAGGTAACTATTTTAAGGGCATTGGGCACATTGGTCGAAAAAAATCGACAGGGACCTCTCCCCTTCGTGTTATAGGGGGAAAAAAAAAAATGCTTAGAATTTTTTTAAAAAAAACATCAAGAATTTATATGAATGAATATTTTTTTGAAAAATCGTTACTGATTCCACTGAATGGTTAAAGGAATTACAAACTTTGATCGAAATGTCGTTCGTTGAAATACGAAAAAAAAAATATCAATATTTCTTTCCCCCAAACCAATATTGAAAAAAATATTTTTGAGGAAAATGGAACCTTTTGAGTTCAACAAATTTTATTTGAAGAGTTCTTCTATAAGATGTATGTCAAAAAAAAAAAAGGGGACGTAAATTTTGTTGATGTTCCTCAAAAATTTAAAAAAAATGTTTGGTTTTTTCATTCATTTGAGGTTTGTTCGTTCGTGGGTTGGGGATGTTAGCTCTCAACAGTTCATCTTCATTTGACACATATAACTCATCAGTTATTCTTTTTTTTTTATATTATTCAGAACAGGTAATTGGAAAAAAAAAATTTTTAAACATATCGTCAGAACGTTAAAATTTGTCAGCAATAGTTTGTGAAATCTACTCTTCCAACGGATTTCTTTGTTGAGATTGTCTTTAGTTCAGAAAATGTATTTTTTTCATAGTTTGTCACGGTAAATGTTTTTTTTAAAAATTTAGTTTTGCCGAAAAAAATTTTTATTTTGATCCCCCCAAACTTGGTTCAGGGTTTTTGGGGTTCCCCAGGGGAATTGGGGGGGGTTAGATAAAACCCAAAAGGGGAAAAAATATGATTGGGGATCTCGATAATATTATCACATAAAAAAAGAGGTTCCAAGATATTATGTAAACAAAATTTTTTGAGAATTTTCCATAGTTAATTTCCATCCAACATAATTTCATTTTTAAATTGGTTCATTCCCCGATGGGCAAAAAAGGGTGTAGGTAGAGATATTTTTTTGTTTTCATCTCTCATGGACTAACCCAACTAGTCAAATGGATTTGTTTTTGGCCAGTTGGGTTTTTTTTATATCAGATGTGGGATATAAAAACCCAATCATCACTAAGGCCTTTCACCGCGGAAAACCCCCATATGTAATAAAATTAAAACCCCTTATTCCCTTTGATTCCCCCAGGAATATTTTCCCCACACTTAGTTGACAACATATGTTCAAACCCTTTGCTGCTTTTAAATTTTCCAATTAGCCCCCCTTTTGTAATTGAAATAAGAAACCTAATTTTAAATTTGAATTTTTTTTTCCCAAATTTTACAAATCTAAAAAACCCCATATTTATTAATTTTTTGGGCTTCCCCTTTTATTTGCCACTTTGCGCTAAAAAAAAAATCAAACGAGCTAAACGTAAAATAGTTTTGAAAATTTGGCATTTGAAATTTTTTCTTTCCCTTTTTTTTTTTCGGTTACCCCCCGGCACGTACAAAACAATTAGGGGTGAGAGAAATTTTTTCTGTTTTGGGGATTGTTGGTAAGAATAGAAGGGGTTATACATTTTGGGAAACAATAGAACTAAAAAATTTAAGGATATATATTTAACCATATTTTGCCTTGGAAAAAAATCCATTTGAAATAAAAGAGGTCCCCTTTAAAAGATTCATAAGGAAAAATTTTGTTTATGGAGGAAAAAAGGGGTTTTCAATTTCCCCGAAAAAACTTTTTTTTAAACTAGCTGATAAACCTAAACTCAATGACTTTTTTCAAAAGATTATTTAACGGGAAAAGGAGAAACAAAAACGAAAGGACCACAAAAAACCCAGCGCCCCCCATGTCACCATGAATAAAAAAAAATCATAATTAAAATATAAACTGGGGTTTTTCAACCCTTCTTACTTCAAACATTTTCCCCAGTCCGCATCTGTAAATAATCGTAACCATTATGTGGGGAAAAAAACATCCTATTTTTTTTAAGAATTGACAGAATTGGCGGAAATTCCCTTTCATTGGGGGGAATAAATGTTGGCCTTTTTTTCGGCGTGATGTTGGGGAATTTTTTTAAAACCTGGATTTGTACCTTTTAACAATGTCATGATATATTTTTTCGAAAAAACGATCTTGATCTTTTTCATTTTCCGAGCAACTGCACCCAAAAATTTTTTAAAAAATGGCAGCTTTCAAAGTGTTAATTGAAAACCGGGGAAAGGGAAAACATCAACCCCCATTTGAATTTTGATTACATACCCAAGGGGGGTTTGAAAATGTTACAGTTTCCCTTGAATGCGAAAATGGCATATAATCGACAATTTGAATGCAAAACGAACACATTGAGAGCACCCCCCGTGAGAATATGTGAGCGCAAAAAACAAACCCCAAGGGGGAGACCTTTTTTTCTATGCGTCTCCCCCCTTTTAAGGCAGCAATGATTGGTCGGTCATCGACAAATGTTTGTACAATAAAGCGAAAACGGCACTTCACTGAATTATTTCCATCAAATTGGGTTTACAAAACCACGAAACACGTTCTGTAAATCAAATTTTGTGAAAATCATTCAGTGAAGTGTCTTTTTTCCTTCAAATTGGATTTTCATTAAGTATCTGCCGTGTCTATTCAAAAGTTTCTACAATATGCATTTTCGTTCGTTCTGTCTATTGGAAAATATTCGACCTTGATCCACTTTGCATAGCGTTCCTTAATTTGATCTGTTTGCTAGTTCTATTTTTCTATGGAACTCGTTCTGCATTTGGATTTTTCATTATAATTACCCACTATTTTCTGATTCCTATCGATATTTACTTTTCAATATATTCTATCTGATACAATTCAACTAAATCATTTATTTACAAATAATTCAGGGACAAAGTGTCAAATGTTGGAATTTCAAGATATAAATAAATAAATACATAAATAAGGGATAGTTTTTTATTAGGATCAGTGAAAATGTATTTATTTCGGGACAAAAGTCACTTTATGGGAAAAAACTAATAGTCAGATTTCCGAGATTATTTTCGTCTTTTCAAAGGCCAATAAAATAAAAATTACCATCATATTTCCCATGTTGAATATCCCCTTGAATGTGATCAAAAGAAGAAACTGTTTCACTATATATGCAAGAGCCTAGCTAGAATGACAATCTGAAACTTTTTCCAAATGTGATCAAAAAATATGTTTATCATATATCATATGATTTTACCTATAAGGGTTTATTTGTGGAATTGCTCGTTGAATTATGTACTGATAAGGAGACATTTGATATGAGTAATTCGATGAAAAGCTTGGAAATGGTCGAATTTTTGGGATAAAACGTCATTTGTCTAATCTAACAAATTTTAGTTAAAATTGAAATTTCTTCACATTCGTTTTTCTCATGTCTATTATCCGTGGTGATTCGATAAAATCTCAAACTTTTCCCAATCTGTTCTAATAATTTTCTACTCTCGCGGTTATTTGGATGGTTTGATTTTCTATATAACCAGAGTTCCGGATCAGATACTCGATTACAATTATGGTGAAATCGATTTGTGGGTGGGACTTAATTTTTTTTTTACAAAATTCACGTCAGTGTGGATAAATGAAATTATAAATGAATCCGACCATTTTGCATTTTTCCATGTTGTACATCAAATGTATCGTATCAAATAACCTCTTATAATAAACAATGGTAGAAAATTAGAAAATATAGTCATCCAGAGGTTTCTCCTTCGATTCCAATCAAATTTCCGAATGGGGGGAATTCCCAAACGATAAAAATCACGATGTCATCAATTTTCATATGGTACAAGTTTTGGAAAAAATTTAGGTTAGGTAAGATAAATGAGGTTATATCTCTGATATTCGACCATCTACCATTCTTACCAGCTTTCTATCGAATTCCTTGGATTGAAAAACCTCCATAACATATGAGTAGAAAATTCCTAGACCAAATTAGAAAAATTTCTATTTCGAGATATTATATCACCTTCACGCTTACATAACCAACCAGGTCTTACCTTTTTCATTAGAATTGTCATCATAGGGAAATATCAACACGAAAAAATTAACTCAATATCGTTTTTATAGGCATTCAATATAAGAAAATGAGTGCAATTTCTGAAACAACTTCATGTGAGATCAGAGACGTGACATTTTGGAAATCCGACTATTCAGTTTTTTTCCTATCGAGTATTCTGTCAACAATATTCTGCTTTCGATATCTTTCAATTGAAATATCTTTTTTTCAAATAAATGAAGAGGTATATTTTCAGATATCGAGTTTTCTATTTTGAAGTAATGGCATCCCCTAGTTGACACAATGGCATACTAGAAGCGTATCATGCATTCAGATTTGTACCACATATTCTGGGATTTTTATTTGGAATTTGATGGAATATTCCATATATTCAGTGCTCTATTAGAAAAATGTTTCCACAGTAGCGTACAAGGTGTGTCCTAGTACCTCTTTCCGTTAAGCCGCTGAAAAAATTTAAGAAAACTCGATTCTAGCATCACTTGTAATAGGAGATTTAGGCCGGTTCTGGATCTCCCCTCACCACTATGACGACACATGTGACCCTGAACACGTATGTAGCATGGTCATAGGGTGTGTGTAGCCTTGACCTCGATTGTGTTGGTGTTTGGCCTTGATTACGATATGACGAATTTTGTGGACGGTGCAATGCATACGTGTCCTGTAAATTATTCAAGGTGACCTCTGTATGTCCCTCTTCTTGAGGAGTGAGCCACACTGTGGACTCTCCAGTGGGTAGTACATAACCGTTTCGTTCGCACGCGTTTCACTATGGTCGACTAATGAGTTAATCCCTTCCACATAGTGTGACCTTCATGAATGTTCATCGAATCATATTGGGTGGGGAAATTGCCTCTAATGAAAATACCCGAATTCATTTCAACGAAATCAGAAGTTATATATATTACCAACAGTTAACCAATAACGAAGTGTTGAGTCAGTGAGTGTATTATCTAGTGGAAATAATTTACATTTTATCAAATCTTTACTATATCTCTTTCTGAAGTTGATTTAAAAAAAATCATAGTTGAACAGAAGATGGGTGTTTTGGAACAAGAAGCAATATCATCTTTTCCAATTAATAAAGCTTTCATCATAAATGATATGATGATTTGTACAACTCGATTCGGTGAATCTATTTGGTTTACACTGCATGATGACGGTAGGAACATTCCATTCAAATCATCAATATGATATTGGTTCTATAAGTTTTTCGGATGGCATATATACAATAACATACTTGCGACAGAATCCACAAATTTCACCAAATATGAATTCGAACTTCAGTAAGATTTATTGAATGAAGTAGATCCAAATGCTCTTTCAATCCTTCATTTTGTGAACTGAGACACAGTAAAGGGACAAATTCAGTGAAGGAGCCTTGAACTTTTCTGTGAAGAGATGATAAAATGTGATATGGAGCAGTTTCTCCTCTCTCTTTCACCATTTCTATCAGATGACATCAAACAGAATTATCAACACCATGAAGAAGATGAAAATCATGAGCATGACCTTGTAGAAAATGAATCTCAATCGATTAGAATGAAATATATTTTGAAGATATTTATCGATCCATTACACATATCATATCATTGAATACAATATAGATATAATTATAAAACTCAAGTACAATTCAGTTAAATAAGCGCATACAAATAATTGATATTCAGTAAAAGCTCCATACCTGAACAGCCATTCTCTGTATTGCTCATATTTGATAAAGGGTTGCCAACTGTCATAATCACTGTGATATGTTCAATTGTTTGTCAGGATAAAAGAAGAGCGCAGGCCCCAAATAGAAAATAGAGAAACCTTGAAAATTTTATGAAGGGTATATTGACTCGTGGATAATAACTGTTAGATGTCGTAAAAAAAATACAAATATTATGATTGAAAACCATCATTTTGGAAGAAAAAATAACCGATATTTCACTTCTGATGGGCGAATTGTACAAAATACGTCGATCGAGTTTTATCGAATAAATAAAACTTTTCAATTCATCAGCTATCAAAAGGTGAGGATGAAGACAGAAAGGAATTTCAGAAAAGTTCTGATGGGAGTTCTGAGTAGCACTCGACGAGTTCTTCGAAATGTGTTAATCGAGTTTTATTAAAAACTAGAACTTTTCAATCCATCAGATATCAGAAGGTGTAAAATTCGAAAAACCCACCTTTAGGATAAAGACAGAAAGGAATTTCAGAAAAGTTCTGATGGGAGTTCTGAGTAGCACTCGACGATTTCCACGAAATATGTTGATCGAGTTTCATAAAAAAAAAACTTCAATTCATCAGCTATCAAAAGGTGCGAAATTCGAAAAACCCACCTTTGGATGAAGACAGAAAGGAATTTCAGAAAAGTTCTGATGGGAGTTCTGAGTAGCACTTGCGAATTCACAAAATATGTTAATCTAGTTTATCAAAAAATAAACTTTTCAATTATCAGCTATCAAAAGGTGCGAATTCGAAAAAAATACATTTTGAATGAAGACAGAAAGGAATCTCAGAACAATTCTTATAAGCGTTATGAGTAGTACTCGGTAAGATCTACAAAAAATGTTCAACAAGTTTTATCGAAAAAATAAAAATTTTCAATTTGTTGGCTATCATAATGTAACGAACCTAGGCCGGACCTGTCGCCTCACACGTTGCCATCGACAGCGATGAGATCATCCCCGGAGATATTCGAGAACCATCCAGTCGCTCTTCCGCGGAAAACAACGGTCAATATTGGAAACAATTGGAACAAGCCGTCGCCAACTGCCGGAATTGAAAGATCGGGGGAAACCTGTGACGGAGATAAATAGGTATTCCCTCAAGATGGCACGGACAGTCTGAACGAGCCCATACCATCGAGCTATACAGTGGCGTAGTAATATAAATTAAGTTGTATATTTAAGTGTTAAATAAATTAGTAGAACCAAGTTAAGTTTATTTACGTTGCAATTGGTGTCGGAAGTGAGATTTTGAAGTGATCGTGGAGTGGATAGTCAGAAAAATAAATTGATAGACCTTTTTGTACGCCCAAAATAGACAGTGGCCCGGTTTTCGCGAAGTGGACAATTGTGCGTGGAATATAAACTGATACACTGTCTGCTTGAAACAGAAAATAGACAGTGGCCCGGTTTTCGCGAAGTGGACAATTGTGCGTGGGAATATAAACTGATACACTCTTCGCGTGAAACAGACAATAGACTGGTGGCCCGTGGAAAAGAATTCGCGAAGTGAATTTTAACAAACTGATAAACTTTTCGTGTGAAACGGGACTGATACCTCGTCAAAGACAAAATGTGTTCAAGAAAAGTGCCTTGCGGATTTGAAGGTAGCGGAATTGAAACAGGAATTGGAGGAAAGGGAACTGGAAACAACGGGTAAAAAAAGGTACTCCAGGAAAGACTTGCAGAAGGACTTATACAGAAGGTGAGGACCCCTAAAAACATTTTTATTCGAATTTCCCCGGGAGGTGATTTGAGTCCGATAATAGAACCCTTTTGAAAGAAGAGCTGCAACAAAATTCTAGAAATCTGAAAGAGAAGCTTCAAGAAAATTCAAAAAGCCGGGAAGATAAGCTTCTAGAAAATTCAAGAAGCCTGGAAGATAAGCTCCTAGAAAACACAGAAGGCTTAAAAAAAGAACTCTGTGGTGTGGCGAATCGTCTGGAAAAAAGAATGGGAACCGTCGAGGCAGAGAGGACAAGATGAAGGAAATAATAGCGAGAAATCAAAGACGGAACGAGGCAAAAAAATAAAGTGAAGGAAATAAAGGAAACGATCAGTAAGCTGGAAAACAAATTAATAAGGGTCCTCCACAGAGATGGTTAACGAAAATGCAATGCTGGACTTGAGTGGAACGTGGATAAAGTTCAAGAGGGTATAAAAAGATGTCAAGGTCATTTCAGAAATAGGGAAGCTTCCAGAAGCCGCCTCAGTTCGACGGAAAACTCCATGGGCAAATTACCGCCGGCAGTTTGAAGCAGCGGCCAAAGCAAACGGATGGAATGCAGGGAAAGAGCTGTAGCACTGACACTTGCATTACGTGGAGAAGCGACAAATATTCTACAAACTCTCACCGCCCAAGAACAGGAGGACTATGATCAGCTGATTAAACATCTAGAATAACGATATGGCCACGCCCATTTGGGAACACGTATACCACCCAACCGAAAATCGCTGCCAGAAATCGGGCGAATCCTTACAAGAATTCGAAGCTGACATTGCACGCTTGGTTTGTCTCGCATATCCAGCCACACCGGAGAATGTAATGGAGCGATTAGCGGTTCAGGCATTCTTGGATGGACTCCGTGACCAAGAAACCAGACAAGGTTGACACTAGCTCGTCCAACACATCTCGTAGACGCACTGGCACGCGCTTTGGAATTTGAGGCAGCAAAGCAATCCTGCAAAACCAAAGTAAAGTTCGAAGTATTGAAGAAGACTCACAGGAGCATGCTGACTTGGAAGCCGCCATAAGAAAAGTGATGAAGGAAGTTTTGCCTGAGAAAAGAAAGATAAGATGCTGGAATTGGCAAAATTGACATGTGCATAGCAAATGTCCAACATTCGAAAACACGACTCCGATGCAGGAAAACTAAAGAAGGTCGACGAGAAGGGCAATCGTCGGCCTGTGTCCAGCAAGCCCCGGTTAACAACGCATATGTCGCTATCCTGAAACGACAGAACAGAGGTGTTTTCGTAGACGGTCTCATCAATAACGAGCCTTGCACCATGCTGCTAGATACAGGTGCGACTAGGACAATTCTCGGACCTTCCTTTGCCAGAACACCGGAACGAATTGAACCGACAACTTGAAGCTACGCACAGCAACAGGGGAGCCAGCTACTGTATATGGCGAGCTACCGATTGAAATAATTTTGGGCAGCACTAAAGTGAAACATCAGGCACTTGTAGCGGACATCGAAGACGATGCCATCATCGGAATGGACATCATGAATTCCAGAGGGTTTGAATTGGATTTCAAAGACGGCGTCCTACGTGTCAACGGAGAAGAGCTGGTGCTTCATGGGAGGAGGAGGAGTTGATCCGTGTGCTGTTGGCTGAAGATGTAAGCGTACCTGGAGAGGGCTGAAACCATTCTGAGGCTCGCCTGGACGGGAGGCGAGCAGTGGAGACGTGGTGATGTTCGAGCCCAAACTTCATGATGAGAAAATTGACGAGGGATTGCACTAGGGAAGACCTTGTTGCGCTGACAAATTTGTGCCGGTAAGGGTCATGAATGTCAATTATTTCCCAGTGACCTTGAAGAAAGGAACAATTTTGGGCCACTGCTCGTCAGTTTCATCTGTGATCCGGGCGTACGAGGCGATTAGCCAACCCAACAACTTGCCCACAGAACTAGAAAAATTAGTTGCCATCTCTTCCAAAGACATAAAACCAGCTCAACAGCCCAAACTAAGATATTTAGTCAAAAAGTACCAAGACATCTTCGATACCGGACAAGGAAAAGGGGGTCGAACTAATGTGGTCCAGCACAAAATTGATACTGGAGGTGCTCGGCCGATCCGGCAATCAGCAAGAAGACTTCCTCTTGCCAAGAAGGAAGAGGCTGACAAAATAGTCAGCGATATGGGAAAAGAAGGAGTTATCGAACCATCTGACAGTCCCTGGTCCTCTCCAGTCGTACTGGTGAAGAAAAAGGATGGATCGACACGCTTTTGTGTAGACTATCGCCAACTTAATAATGTCACGAAGAAGGACAGTTACCCTCTCCCGAGAATAGATGACACCCTAGACACGTTGGCTGGTTCCACGATTTTCTCGACCCTTGACCTGAAGAGTGGATATTGGCAAGTAGAACTGGCTCAGGAAGATCGAGAAAAGACTGCTTTTACCATCGGCTCAGGATTGTGGCAGTTCACCGTTATGCCATTCGGGCTCTGTAATGCTCCCGCCACATTCGAAAGATTGATGGAGACAGTGCTGAAGGGACTCTCATGGAACACGTGTCTAGTGTATCTCGACGACATAATTGTGGTCGGCAGATCGTTCGAGGACCACGTGAAAAACTTGGAGGAAGTATTCCTGCGACTGAGGAACTCCGGATTGAAGCTGAGCCCTAAGAAATGCCATCTGTTCCAAAAGAAGTACGATACCTCGGCCACGTTGTCTCTGGGGAATGAGTAGCAGTGGACGACCAGAAGATCAAAGCTGTTAAGGATTGGCCCATCCCAAAAGACATTCACCAACTTCGAAGTTTCCTTGGTTTATGCATACTATCGCCGATATGTGCTGGGATTCGCCAACATCGCTAAACCACTGACCAAGCTCACGGAAGGCCAAACAAAGTTCCAGTGGTCCGAAGAATGTCGAGACTCATTCAGGAAGCTGAAAGGAGCTTTGATCAACGCACCTATACTGAGCTATCCCCTACCCAAAGGGAAATTCATTTTGGATACAGACGCCAGCAACGTGGGACTTGGAGCTGTCCTATCTCAGATCCAGGAGGAACAGGAGAAGGTCATTGGTTATTTCAGCAAGACGCTTAGCAAACCAGAGCGCAATTACTGTGTCACCAGGCGAGAGCTGTTAGCTGTTGTAAAGGGAGTGGAACACTTCTACAAGTACGTGTATGGAAGAAGATTCCTGTTGAGAACTGACCATGCAGCTCTCAAATGGCTCTTACAGTTCAAAAATCCTGAGGGTCAAGTAGCACGTTGGATCGAGACTCCAAGAATTCGATTTCGAGATCGAACATCGAGCCGGAACAGCCATAAGAATGCAGATGCCTTGTCGCGAAGACCATGTCCAGATGATTGCTCACATTGCCGACGAGCAGAAGAGAAAGAAGCAACACTTTTTAGAACCGCGGCAATGGATGACAACTGGAATGACAGCAAGATCCAGAAAGACCAAGAGAGAGACCCCGACCTTGGCTTAGTCGTCAGCTGGAAGAAGGGCAATCGAAGACCATCATGGCAGGAAGTCGCAGGTTACTCGCCGGCTGTTAAGTCCTATTGGGCACAATGGAACTCTCTTATTCTGGACAATGGGATCCTGAAACGTGTGCTTGAGGCCGATATTGGTGGGGAAGACAGACGCCAAATAATTGTTCCCAGGAACAGAAGAGAGGAAGTGCTGCGGGAAATCCATGATGGAGTCGCCGGAGGACATCTGGGAGTGACGAAGACCCTGCAGAAAGTGAGGCAACGGTTTTACTGGGCCAATTGTCAAGCTGACGTCCAGGACTGGTGCAGAAAGTGCGCTGTATGCGCTGCTAGCAATGGACCTCGAATACGACCCAAGGCCCCGATGCGTCAGTACAACGTAGGCAGCCCGTTCGAGAGAAATCGCCATTGACATCGCCGGCCCGTTTCCCCGTATCCGACCACGGGAATAAATACATCCTTGTGGTAATGGACTACTTCAGTAAGTGGGCGGAAGCCTATGCCCTGCCCAACCAGGAAGCCATCACCGTCGCCGACGTCTTGGTGAAAGAATGGATATGTCGATTCGGTATTCCAATGGAGCTGCACTCGGATCAAGGCAGAATTTCGAATCCAACCTTTCCAAGAAATATGTCTACGCTGAACATCCGCAAGACAAGAACCACGGCCCTACATCCGCAGTCCGATGGAATGGTGGAACGGATGAACAGGACGATCAACCGCCACTTGTCCAAGGTTGTCTCTGACCATCAAAGAGACTGGGACCAGTATCTTCATTTGTTCTGATGGCCTATCGATCCGCAGTACACGAGTCAACCGGTCAAACTCCTGCTAGTATTATAATGGGCCGAGAACTGCGACTGCCTTGTGACCTGAAGTTTGGGATACCGCCAGGACAAGACACTGCGGGAGAGGACTACGTCGGCAAACTTCGGCAGAGAATGGACGACATCCACGAACGAGTCCGGTTGAACATCCAGAGTGCCAGCGATAAAATGAAGAAGACCTATGACATCAAGGCCGACGCTGAGGATTTAAGGTTGATGACCTGGTTTGGCTGACAACCCCAAACGTCGTCGTGGACTATCGCCAAAGTTGCGGAACTCGTGGAAGGCCCGTATAAAATCGTGAAAAGGATAAACGACCTTGTGTACCGAATCCATAAGCCACCTGAGGGAAACCAAGGGTCGTCCATTTCAACAGGTTGGCCCCTTACGCTGGAAACCATGACCAAGTTCGCACCCCTCAAGCCACCGGAGGATGATATGACGTTCGAGAAGTTTATGTCCTTGTATTCAAACGGGCAGAAGGTTCTACATGGGGTTACTAGAGAGGAGTCACGAGACCTTTTTCGAGGTGCCTGCTGACTACGCACTAGCGCACTGTGTGGCAGAAGATCTTCGAATGTCCAGGGCATCGCCGTAGTGTTCTCCAAGAAATTTGGTCAACTCCAAACACCGGGAGCAGAATCCAGAAGTTGAAGAAAGGCCAGAGAAACATCTACTACCTAGTTACCAAGAGGCATTCCCAAGATAAACCGTCCTATGAAGATGTCTGGAAGAGTCTCACCAAACTAAGAGATACTATGGTGGACCAGAATCTGGCGGATCTAGCAATTCAAAACTATCCTGTGGTATTGATGGGTTGGACTGAGAGTCATAAGAAGTATGCTGGAGGCGATATTCAGATCCAGCGGCGTCAGGATTTTGGTTTGCTGTAACCTCTTCCACGACCGATCATGAAGACCGTGGAGTGTTACTTCCATCGAACTTCACGGTGCAGATATGGAGTCATGCGAATATCGTCACACTCCAAGGATGAAATTTCGGGACGAAATGTCTTTAAGAAGGGGCAATGTAACGAACCTAGGCCGGACCTGTCGCCTCACACGTTGCCATCGACAGCGATGAGATCATCCCCGGAGATATTCGAGAACCATCCAGTCGCTCTTCCGCGGAAAACAACGGTCAATATTGGAAACAATTGGAACATGCCGTCGCCAACTGCCGGAATTCGAAAGATCGGGAATCCTGTGACGGAGATAAATAGGTAGCCCTCAAGATGGCACGGACAGTCTGAACGAGCCCATACCATCGAGCTATACAGTGGCGTAGTAATATAAATTAAGTTGTATATTTAAGTGTTAAATAAATTAGTAGAACCAAGTTAAGTTTATTTACGTTGCAATAAGGTGCGAAATTCGAAAACAGAAGGAATTTCAGAAAAGTTCCGATGGGAGTTCTGAGTAGCACTCGACGAGTTCTATGAAATATGTGTATCGAGTTTTATCAAAAAATAAAACTTTTCAATTCATCAGCTATCAAAGGTGCGAAATTCGAAAAACCCACCTTTAGAATGAAGACAGAAAGGAATCTCAGAACAGTTCTGATGAGAGTTCTGAGTAGCACTCACCGAGTTCTACGAAATATGTTAATCGAGTATCATCAAAAAATAATACTTTTCAATTCATCAGCTATCAAAAGGTGTGAAATTCGAAAAACCCCCATTTCGAATGAAGACAGAAAATAGTCTCAGAACAGTTCTGATGGCAGTTCTGAGTAGCAGTAGGCGAGTTCTACAAAATACGTCGATCGAGTTTTATCGAAAAAATAAAACTTTTCAATTTATGATATCATAAGGTGCGAAATTCGAAAACCCACTTTGAATGAAACAGAAGGATCTCAAACAGTCTATGGAGTTCTGAGTAGCATGCGAGTTCCACAAAATACGTCGATCTAGTTTTAACGAAAAAATAAAATTTTCCAATCTATCATATGGTGCGAAATTAAAAAAATCCACATTTGGAATGAGGACAGAAAGGAATCTTGAATAGTTCTGATGGGAGTTCTGAGTAGCTCTCGACGAGTTCTACAAAATATGTTATTCGAGTTTTATCGAAAAAAAAAAAACTTTAATTTATTAACTATCATAAAGTGCGAAATTCGAAAAATCTACATTTCGCATGAGGAAGAAAGGAATCTCGAACAGTTCTGATGGGAGTTCTGAGTAGCACTCGGCGAGTTCTACAAAATATGTTGATCGAGTTTTATCGAAAAAATTAAACTTTTCAATTTATTAACTATCATGAGGTGCGATATTCGTAAAATCCACCTTTAGAATGAAGACAGAAAGGAATCTAGAACAGTTCTGATGGAAGTTCTGAGTAGCACCTTTCGAGTTCTACAAAATATGTTGATCGAGTTTTATCGATAAAATTAAACGGCGAGTTAAAATTTTATTTATGCCTTTATCGAAAAAAAAAATTTTTATTCATTTATCATTAAAAAGGGGAAACTTAACTAAACCCAAATTAACATTTTGTATGTTCGATATCAATTGAACTCGTCTTCAACTGAGGGATATCACATCATTCTCCAAATATGAAAATGATTCGATTCGTCTCTCTGGCAACAATAGATTATTTGAGCGTCAAAAAACGGTTGAGCGTTTTTTGTTCAAATTCGAAGATATTTAATTGACGCGCACAGGCACACGTGTTCACGAGATTTTATTATCTAATATACAAATCGTTCGGCTATTATCGGTGCTCTTGCTCAATTCATTAAATAATGTATGCGACTGCTGAACATGCTGACCCCTCAGCTGGTTGACTATTTTGCGAAAATCATCATGTCGAGTTTCCGTCCCTCAATGGTAGCAAAGTAGGTAGATGTCAAAGAGAGTAAACGTTATAGGAGAGTCTATTCCCCATAAGACAATGGTGACACTAATAGAAAGAGATGAGAGATCATTTGTGAGTCATAGTGACGTATATAGTAAGTCATGGCCACCATTCACTCTGGACAGTGGCGGACTAGCGCATTCCGCACTCTGCTATCTGAGAGTTACAGGCTCTTGAATGTATATTGGACCACTCTGTATGTTACGTGGGCCACCTGTACCCATGTCCAAGTACGTCACTATGATGCGTTAATGCTACAAGATGCTGATTGGCTAGAGCTTATTAGTGCCTCCTATTCAGTTTACTCTCTTTGGGTAGATGTAACCAGTCTCACATGGTGACTGTCCGTTTTTGCGTTCTCATAATATCACTACAGGCATGCTCTCAAAGTGTTCGTTTTGCATTCGAATTGTCGATTGCATGCCAAATTGCGCCTTCAATGATCTCGTTGAATTTGGTATGAAGGTTTCAAACAAACTCTTCCCTCGGGAAGGCGCTTGACAATTCGTCAATACCTAGTTAATTATATATAGTTGTCTTTTCCACCATGAAAAAAAAAACATTCAAACTCGTTGTTGGTTCATTTGTTGCTTTTAATTGGTGAGATTTTTTCAACTAAAATCAGTCAAAAATACCTACAATGCGTGAAAAGTCAAAGTTGACACAAATATTGTAGCAACCATAGCCATCCTGACCTATTATTTTTTGTATATGGAAATCTAACAAAAATCGGAAATTGCTACATTTAGATATAGGAAGTTTAACATGAAAAATAGTCCAACGTATATTTCTTCTTTGACGTCTGTCATCAATGCGTATGAAAAGTGAAAAATGAATCGAAACCGATTGAGTATATTGTGTCACTGTGCGAGGAAATGTGTTTATGATCTTAACATCAAAAAATAATCTATAGAATACCACACCAGAGTTCGATAAATTAGATAATAATTTTCCAGATCTTCTCTCAAACTTGTTGCCATTAGGCAATAGCCACTCGATCCATTCGGACTCTCGTGTCTATTGCCTGGAAACAAGTTTTCGAGGATCTGTCGAATTCTTTTCAATTTATTCTCGCTCTCTTGTGATATTAGAACTGAAAATATAACTGCTGATGTGGCAACAATATTTAGAAATTCGAGTTGTGATTTTGACAATGATTGTAAAAATATTTGGTTCCGATTTTCCGACAATACAGTTTCCCTCTGAACGTTTCAATTCGGTAGTTTATTTTGGTGTTTTCGATCATTTTTAACTCTATATAAATGGACGAAAAAAAAAAAGTTCGTAAAATAAACACGAATTTCGTGACAATCCAGTTTTTCCATATATATTTTTCTCTGGAAATTACTGGAAAGCCTTATTATGATCCAAAATCTTCACGAATTAAAATAAATAATTTTATTTCTATTTTTTACTCTTAAAATCGAACATATAAGTAATGACGACATTGAGTCTTGGCATTTGATGTGAAAATTTCATTAATATTCGAGTAACTCTCCCTGTTAGCCTGGACCAATCAAGTTTTTCCATTTGGAGACTATCCAGTGACTATACACTTAGATTATATTATATTGCATTGTCACCGAAATCATAGACGCCTGCAAAATTTCAGTATTTCAGGTCAATCCGACGTCTAGATGTGTGATTTCGGACTCTTTCTGGTTGTTGCACTATGTGGTCATTTGAGATGGTCTGGTTTTCTGAAAATTTTCCTAATTTCTGCAAAAACTTGAATAGTTGGGAAATTCATACTTTGATTTGCACCTACTTCAAAGAAATAACCTGTATATTCTCAAGTCGTTTCGAAATACCCAGCAAAGTAAACCGTACAACTTTTATTTGGAATTTTTTTTTTATTCTCTATGATAAGCGAGACATGTACTCCTCCACACTAATATACCACCCTGTAGATCTTTCAATAGCTAAAAGAAAGGATCGAATATCCACTCTGTACAAAACATTATACTTTGGAAGAATCCCATTTCGCTCCACTTTTGTGAAAAAAATAGTGCCCATATAACGGCTATTTCTATTATTTATTAATTTCCTCTCGGTACAGAAATATTGGAGACAACGCACGTGATCGAATAATCTTATTTCCCTCCATTTTTTTATGCAAAAAACCGTCTTTAGGTCGCCTTTTTTTCAGAAACAATAATATTTATTTGTTTCCACCTGCTACAGAAAGAAGGGGATCGCAAAATGATATTTTTTGTCAGTTGATTAGTTGATGTGGTACATCCAAAGAAATATTTTTTTAAATTTAGTCCATTAGAATAAAACCTTTATTTTAAATATTTTGGTCCTAAAGCAAGCTGCTATCTTGAATTTTTGAATGTTGACAATGTAATGATAATATCCGACCTCAAAACCAATTTTCAATAGAATAGGACCATGATGACAATGCTTGTCCGCCATCTATTGACAAGAAAATCATAATCTCCGTCCCCAAAAACCCCTTCATACCAATTTTGAATAGAATCGGACCATAATCACAAATCTCATCCGCTATCTTGAATTAAGGAATTTTGACAAAAAAATCAT
This sequence comes from Gonioctena quinquepunctata, assembly GCA_018342105.1. Taxonomy (NCBI): domain Eukaryota; kingdom Metazoa; phylum Arthropoda; class Insecta; order Coleoptera; family Chrysomelidae; genus Gonioctena; species Gonioctena quinquepunctata. The sequence goes on along the minus strand of JAFIRS010005842.1, from coordinate 28,710 downwards.
AATATCCGTCCCCAAAAACCCTCCCATACCAAATTTGAATCGAATCGGACCATAATCACAAATCTAGTCCACCATATTGGAGCCGCAATTTGTTTTTTTAATATGTTAACAAATATATCACAATTGGGTTGCCTGAAAATTCGGTCAAGACAATTTTTCCACAAGCTTTTATTCAGCTTCACCTGTCCCGGTGTCTGTAATCAAATCTTAATTTGATTAATTTCCAGTCATCTGATTAACTTGGAATTGGGCAGGTGTTCATGATAACTTAGTTATCGAAATGCGCATAATGTGTGAAGTGAGTTAGTGTGGTGAAGGGGTCATTTGTGAGATTCTTGATTGCGTCCTCCAATCTTCAAGATTAATGACGTATCACAAAAAAAAAAACAATCATATTCTTAGTGATTTTGGTTCTAAAAAAATCAGGAATATTTTTCTCAAAAATTATTATTTTGATTTCGTCTTCAGATAAATAATTTTCGTACAGTCAGATAATTTGTTTCATTGGAAATCCCAAGTGCCTGCGATTTAGTCTTGAATAGAAAAAACCTGAAAACCGAATTATTTCACAAGTGAGGAACATATGCCATATTGAATGATTATTTTTCTAATATCTAGATAAGAATAGTCATTATTGAAATACGATTACCTGAATAAATTATTATAATTGTACCCCATATTTCATTACTTCAAAGAATGAAAATATTTAGTATGATAGGATTGCCGTTCAGTAGTAAAAAAAAGAATGGAACCATTGGATGCATGCTCTCAATGTGCAAGTTATGCACTCAAATTGTCGACTGCATGCCAAATTGTGCCTCCAGTGATCACGTTGTAGTTTGAAGGATACCTGATTATGGTTTTCCGTATTTATTTCCATTTCATCTTTCATGGAGTGGCTAAATCACATATAAAAAACACATTTTTTTTTCCAAAATTTTTATTTTTATTTAGTCTTTAGATGAATAATTTGTGTACTCTCAAATAATTTGTTCCATTGGAATTTCCTGATGGCTGCGTTTCAGTTATAAATGAAAATACTTGGGAATCCGAATTATTTCGTGAATGAAAAACATATGCCAAATATTCGAATGTCTTATTTTTCGAATATAATTCGATTTAGATGATTATTATAGAAATACGATTATGTTTCATTATGAATTCATATTCATAACTTCTCAAGAATCACAATATTTAGTTTGATGAGATTGCCATTTAGCTGTGAAATAGAATGAAACCAGGCCTCTCAATATACACCTTATGTACTCAAATTGTCGACTGCCTGCCAAATTGCGCCTTCAATGATCACGATGGAGTTCGGAAGATACCCGCTAATGATTTTCTGTATTTATATCCATTCAATCTCTTATGAAGTGACTGAATCACGAAGGTCTTTTTCGTGGGTTCAGTGTTTTTTATTCGCCAAAAAACCCATAAATTTTTTTTTCTCAAATATTCATTTTGATTTTGTATTCAGATTATTTTAATAAAACAACCTAAGAATTTGAATTATTCCAGGAATGAAGAACATATGCCAAATTTCAAATGACTCATTTTTTTTATTGAATTCGATTCAAATAGTCATTTTAGATATACGATTAGCTGAATAAATCATCATGAATACTAAGTACTTCTCAAGAATATTTGGTGTATAGGATTGCCATTCAGTAGTGAAAAGAATAATGGAACCATTGAAGGCACGCTCTCAATGGGCACGTTATGCACTCAAATTGTCGACCCCATGTAAAATTGTGCCTCCAATGATCACGACGAAGTTTGGAAGATATCAGCTTATGATTTTCCGTATTTATTTCCATTCCATTTGTTAGGGAGTGGCTGGATCACCAAGGTCTTTTTTGTGGGTTTAGGAGGTATCACCAAAAAATCAGTCGTATTCTCAGTGCCTTTTATTAACAAAAAAAAATCTGAAATATTTTCCTCTGAAATATTTATTTTGATTTTGTCTTCAGATAAAGGATTTTTGTACTAGAATAATTTGTTTCATTGGGATTCCTCAATAGCTGCTTTTGAGTATTAAATGAAAATCTAAATTATTCCACGAATGAAGATCGATTTGAATAGTTATCGTAGATATATGACTAGATGGATAAATCATCATAAATGTACTTCTCAAGAACTACAATATATAGTGTGATAGGATTGTGGTAAAAAGAAGAATGGGTCAATTGGAGGCATGCTCTCAATATGCACGTTATGTACTCAAATTGTTGACTGCCTGCCAAATTGTGCCTCCAATGATCACGATGGAGTTTGAAAGATATCCGCTTATGATTTTCTGTATTTATTTCCATTTCATCTCTTATGAAGTGGCTGAATCACCAAAGTCTTTTTCTTGAATTATCAACAAAAAAATCAGTCGTATTCTCAGTGCCTTTTATTCGCCAAAAAATTCATAAATATTTTTTTCTCAAATATTTATTATGAATTCAGATAAATAATTTTTGTACTCTTGAATAATTTTTTTCATGGGATTCCTCAATGGCTGCTTTTGAGTATTGAATAGAAAAAGTCTAGAATGTTTAATTATTTATGGAATGAATAAGAACTTATTTTTTGAATGGAATTCGATTTAAATAGTCATTATAGATATACGATTAGCTGAATAAATTATCATGAATGTACCCCATACTAAGTACTTCTTAAGAATATTTGGTGTATAGCATTGCCATTCAGTAGTGAAAAAAGAGTGGAATCATTGAAGGCACGCTCTCAATGTGCACGTTATGCACTCAAATTGTCGACTGCATGTAAAATTGTGCCTCCAATGATCACGATGAAGTTTGGAAGATCAGCCTATGATTTTCCATATTCATTTTAATTTCATCTCTTATGGAGTGGCTGAATCACCGAGGTCTTTTTGTGGGTTCAGGAGGTATCACCAAAAAAATCAGAGTAGTATTCTCAGTGCTTTTTATTGGCCAAAAAAATCGGAAATATTTTTCCTTCAAATATTTATTTTGATTTTGTCTTCAGATAACTAATTTTTGTACTCCCGAATAATTTGTTCATTGGGATTCCTCAATGGCTGCTTTTGAGTATTAAATGAAACAACCTGAAAATCTGAATTATTCCACGAATGAAGACGATTTGAATAGTTATTGTAGATATATGATAAGCTGGATAAATCATCATTAATGCACCTTATATTGAGTACACTTCTCCAGAATTACAATATTTAGTGTGACAGAATTTTGGTGCAAAGAAGAATGGAACAATTGGAGGCATGCTCTCAATATGCACGTTATTTACTCAAATTGTCGACAGCATACCAAATTGTGCCTCCAATGATCACGTTGTATTTTGAAAGATACATATTTCATTTCCATTTTATATCATATGAAGTGGCTGAATCGAGGTATTTCGTTGTGGGTTGATAACGTTTAAAAAAAAAACAGTCGTATTCTCCTGAATCTTTTTCGCCAGAAAAATCTGAAATATTTGTCTCTAACATATTTATTTTTATTTCATTTTCGGTTAAATATTTTTTTACTGAAATATTTTGTTTTGTTGAAATTTATCATTGGCTACGTTTGAGTCTTGATTGTAAAAAACCTGAAAATCTGAATGATTGGGCAAATGAACAACATGCTGATTATTCCAATTATCTGCCTAAAGCATAATAAATATACCACATATTTATTACTCCTCGAAAAATACTTCATAATTCAATATCAACTTTGATAAGATAGCCATCTAGTGGTGAGAGGCATAACAAATCATTATGAAATGATTTAGCCTAGCTTTGAACCCAATGGACCCGCCCTCCGACCAATCACAATAGACTAATGCTGCCAAAGTGTCGCTTAAGAGACAGAAGAAGTAATGGTACGATTGAAAGCAGCTCTCAATGGTCACACTTTGCACGCGAAGAGTCGACTGCATGCCAGTTTGCGCCTTCAATGGTCTCGTTAGATGAACATATATATTTATATATATATATATATATTCATATATATATATATATATATATATATATATACATATATTGTTATGTTAGGAAACGTTGTGAAATAATTAAACTTATAATTATTATTATTGGGTATTTTATTTATCCGTCGATAATACTAGGTTGTTTTGCAGTTTTCTTAACCTTTTTTTTACTATCATAGAATCTTATACTATGCTCCAATCGATGCGTATGTATCAAGAGGGCAGTCCTGGAGTAGTTCCATTATCAAGAGTATGTGACCAACAAAATATCCAATGAAAATCCATAATTGAATCATATCGAATTGAAATTTATAGAAAACATCGAATTTAAAGTAAGATCAACTGATATATAAGTTTTGAACATCCTGTTCATTTCCTACACATCCACATCAACAGAAAACCCAACAATGGGGTATCGAGAGAGTTTGTGTCGAGAAAGTGATGATATATAAAAGATGTGTTTGCAGAAACTGTAAAAATATAATTTTGTACGAATTTGTAAATAGTATGTAAGATTTAGAATTAGACTTCATTCATGAAATCATCAGTGGTAATTAGAATAACAAATAATTAGGTAGGAAGTGACACTAAATTCAGAAAGCCGTGAGAAAAATGAAAAATGTGTGTGTTACCCTGGGAGGAGATAACAAGTGGAGAGGAGACTGAAAAAAGTTACAAAAAGGAAGCCACGTATGAAAATTTGAAAAATATCAATAGACAATTCAAGAAAAAACTGGTTAAAAGATTCCCGAACGAGATAAATTCCTAAAGGGCACAACTGGGAGAAAAAAGTTATCGAAAATTTCCACTTACCTGTTATAGAAGAGAAATCTATGAGAGGACGCACGTAAGCTGTCATTGCAATTCCAAAAGTACGTCCACGGGGCTAGATACATCACAGGAAAATGAGCAACAAGGTATTCTAGTCACCGAACTCACCAAAGTGCAATTTTTCATATATTTATCCAATAACTTTGAGTGTCCGATCCACTGTTCACATTGTTTTGACTGAACATTCATCAAAATTCCATGCCAAAGGACTGACCATAATTTTAAATATTCTTCCTATCAATAATCATCATTTATTTTCAAACTGCACTATTTCATATTATTGTTTCTTTTTAGTATAAGGTATTTATCGCAGAGAAGATGAGTTCTGAGGGTTTTTATCTGAATAAAAACAACCAGTTGTTTATTTTCTGCAATCCGTGTTTTATCTAACCACACTTTTTTCCCCACTGAACAGCATTTCTTATCGAATCGTTAGTGCCAAGTCGGCAACACAGATCACAGAATCGACTGCTGAGAAGGAGCTGACTCATGTTCATAGGCGTACCTACCTGAGCTGAGATAAGGTACAAGAGGTTAAGAAAAGAGAATGGTAAGATAACATAGCCGGAGTTTTCATTTATAATGATAGGGATTCAGAAATTAAAATCTGTGAAATAAATTCACGAAAATATATATGGATATATATATATATATATATATATATATATATATATATATATATATATATATATATATATATATATATATATATATAATATCAATAACCAACCCAACAAGTGGCGCCGCAACGCGGGGCGAATAAGGGCAATAAGGTGCGAATATATCTATGAGCGAAATAGCAAAATAATCATAACAGAAATACCCTACGCGGAGCTGATTTGTCAAAATAATAATTAGAAGCAAATTGAATTTGAAAACAAAAATATTTTCGAAATCAAAAATATTTATACAGGGAAAATAAAAAGTTGACATTTCAGAACTTCTGCATCAACATATTTGTATAAGTGTTGAGAAAATGGATTTGAGAGATGGTAAACAAGTTTGTTTGGAAGAAGGTGCAGAAGGTAGAAAGAGAGGTGATCAAGAACAAGGAGAGAGTAGTAATGTGAGAAAGAGTGAAATAAAAAGTGAAGGAACAGAAATGGAGAGTTATTTTCATGAAAAAATTATGGAATTCATGAGAGAATTCTCAGAAATGATGGACAGAGTGACAAATAGACAAATAGGAAGTATGGAAACAATGAAAAAAAAATCAAAGAAATAACAGAAGGAATATGTAATTTGAAAAAGAGTGAGCAAAATAATAAGGAAATTCCGGGATTACTTATACAAAAAACAGATGATAGTAACAGTTTATTAGAAAAAGATGATAAACAAATACCAAATATAAAAATGAATATTGATAACAATAATAACGAACTTATGGATAATATGAACGTGATAAATAAACAATTTCAGATACAAAAGGGTAAAATAAATAATAAAGTAACAAAAATGAAAATATATGACAGAAACATGGCGAAAATGAATTTTGAAATGCAAAAAGGTGACAAGAATGATAAAATAATTATAATAAAAATAATGACATATACGTGGCTAATTGAAATTTTGAATTGGAAAAACGGAACATAAATAAGAAAATAAGGAACATAAATAAGAAAATAATAATAATAAAAATGAATGACATGAATATGTCCAATAAAATGTATGCAATGAAAGAAAGTAATACAAATAATGAAATAATAATAATGAATATTTAAATGTCTGATATAAAAGTAGGAAATAATTTGATTAAATGTGTCTATCGAAAACAAGAAAAAATTGGAATTATGGAGATGAAAATAGTTGAAATTATGAAAATGAGAATAATAACATTAAATTTCAATTGAAAATGTGTGAAATAAAGAATATGCTTGTAGTAATAAAACAAGCAAGATTCCATAAGAGGAGAGATAAATAATAAATAATGAAATTAGGAATTGATCAATTGTAGGCTTAACAAATTCAACAGGCAAGTTAGGGAATGAAAGTTTAAAAGAAAAAAAAATTCGAAGATATTGTTTCAGAAACAGTTGAATAAAATAAAATAAAATGGAAAGTAAACTCAAAGATAAAATACATCAATGAGAGAAAAAACTAGAGGAAACAAAACAACACATGAATGAAAAGGTTTAGAAAGAAAAGGAGAATATTGAACAACAATTAATAATTATTTATACTGAAAAACATGGAAGTTGAAACAATTATTGGTACAGATCAGATAGAAAAAGTGAAAAACCAAAATATAATGGAGGAAAAATAAGGAAGTGGATGATAAATAATATGAATTTTGAAGAAAAATGAAAAGGCATGAGGATTAGAATATTCAGTGTATAAAAAGAATGCATGTGAGAAATGAAGGTGGAAATGATGATAATAATACTGAAGAAGTATATTATAAGAAATATAATGATGATGATGAAATAAAGGTATATTAATAATTGAAATAAAGGTATATTAATGAAATATAAATGAAGATAATGAGTTAATGATGTATGAATAAAGAATATATGCACAAAATGGAAGTTAATGAAGTGAGAGATTCAAATTGATAAAATATCCAATTCAATATGAAAACAAAGAACAACTGAAGGAAAAGATAGGAAAAAAATCAGAGTATAATTGGAAGGAGTACCAGTAATTATAAAATCAAATGAATATTGAAAAATATATATCAGTATAAAGATAATCATCAAATATAAAATGTCATTTATGATGATATCTTGAGAAATTTTCTCTCTTGATTTGGAGAGAAGTTCGAAGTCAGGTTTTTCTGAAACAAAAGAACGTAATGTTAGTAGTTGTGAATAATAAATTGATAATTCAAATTTCACTAGCAGGTATTAGAATATTGAATATGAATTAAGGGAATTTTTTATGTTAGGAAATGTTGTAAAATAATTAAATTTATAATCATCATTATTATTATTAGGTATTTTAGTTATAGTCGATAATGCTATATTGTTCTGAAGTTTCCTTTACCTTTTTTTTTAACTATTATAGAATCTTATACTATGCTTCAGTCGATGCATATGTATCAAGAGGGCAGTCCTGAAATAGTTCTATCATCAAGAGTATGTGACCAACGAAATATCTAATGAAAATCCACAATTAAATCATATTAAATTGAAATTTATAAAAAACATTGAATTTGAAGTGAGGTCAACTGATATATAAGTTTTGAACATCCTGTATGACAATTCACATCAACAGGAAAACCACCAATGGGGTATCGCGAGAGTTTGTGTGGGAAATGTTATGATATATAAGAGATGTGTTAGCAGAAACTGTAAAATTATAATTTTGTTCGAATTTGTAAATAGTATGTAAGATTTAGGATGAGATTTCATTCATAAAACCATTAGTGGTGATTAGAATAACAAATAATTATGTAGGAAGTCACACTAAATTCAAAAATCCGTGTGAAAAATAAAAATGTGTGTATTACCACGGAAGGAGATAACAAGTTGAGAGGAGATTGAAAAAAATTACAAAAAGAAAGCCACGTATGAAAATTTGAAAGAGATATTAATAGACAATTCAAGAAAAAACTGGTTAAAAGATTCCCGAACGAGAGAAATACCTAAAAGGCACAACTGGGAGAAATAAGTTATCAAAAATTTTCACTTACCTGGTATAGAAGAGAAATCCATGGAAGGACGCACGTAAGCTGTTATTGAAATTTCAAAAGTACGTCCACGGGGCGGGATACGTCACAGGAAAAGGAGCAACAAGGTATTCTTATCAACGAACTCACCAAAGTGTAATTTTTCGTATATTCATCCAATAACTTTGAGTGTCCGATCCACTGTTCACATTGTTTTGGCTGAACATTCATCAAAATTCCATGCTAAAGGACTGACCATAATTTTAAATATTCTTTCTATTAATAATCATCATTTATATTCAAATTGCACTATTTCATATTATTGTTTCTTCTTAGTATAAGGTATTTATCGCACAGTCTGAAGGGTTTTTATCTGAATAAAAACAACCAGTTGTTTTTTTCTGCAATCCGTGTTTTATCTAACCTCACTTTTTCCCCCACTGAACAGCATTTCTTATCGAATCGTTAGTGCCAAGTACAGATCACAGAATCGACTGCTGAGAAAGAGCTGACTCATGTCCATAGGCGTACTTTACTGAGCTGTGATAAGGTGAAAGAGGTTTTTTAAAAGAGAATGGTAAGATTACATAGCCAGAGTTTTCATTTGTTACGAGAGGGATTCAGAAATTAAAATCTGTGGAATAAATTCCCAAAAAAAAATATATATATATATATATATATATATATATATATATACATATATATATATATATATATATATATATATTTTGAATCAATAACCAACCCATCAAAACTATACATATATATATACATATATTTATACAGGGTGTTATGTATGTACGTGGCCAAACTTAGAGGGGTGATTCTTTGAGTAATTCTAAGACGAAAAGTTTTTCTAAACATAGGTCCTGTAATGCTTCGTTTTCGAAATACAGGTTGTCAACATTTGTAAAAGAAATAGTTTTTTCCCAAATATCTCAATAATCCTCAAGCCGATTCTCTTCAAATTTGGCAGTGTTATTCAAGGTAGCAAGGGTCTAATTGAGTCCTAACTAGATTGGAAATACCATGTGCAGTGGTGTTCCGGAAGGCCCTCCACCAATATTTTTGACAAAAAAAAAGTGCGTCACTGATTTTTTTGCAATTTTTGTATTGTTTTCGCATTGAGCTACAAAAACTACAATTTTTTTTTCCAGCATTTTTTCGTATCTTGCTTTGTTTTTGAGAGAAAAAATAAAAATCACTTTATTGTTATGTGGTAACTCCAGAAATTAAAAAAAAAACATGAAACAAGAAGAACCCTTTATCAAAACCACACTTCAACAAATGGTATGCAATTTTCTTCAGTAGGAAAATATTCAAAAATAGGTAACACAAACGATAGTTGCTCAAAATATCCTCCTTCGACTTCAATGCAAGCATTACCTCGTCTTAACATCGATTGCCGAACACGTGGAAATATTTCCGGCGTATGTCTTATCTGATCAGATGAATCCCGTATCCGTTGGATAAATTCTTCTTCGGTGTTGACTGGAGTTCTATAAACGGGAGACTTCAAATGTCCCCAAAGGAAGATATCTAAGGGATTTAAATCCGGTGACCTGGGTGGCCATGAGTGTGGACCTGCGCGACCGATTCAGTTTTCTCCATAAGTTGCATCCAGAAATTGACGTGCTACTATGCTCAAGTGAGCTGGGGTCCCATCGTGCATGAACCACATTTCTCCTCTTACTGCCTGCGGGACATTTTCTAATAGTACATTTTCTAATAGTACAGGTAACACAAATTCCAAAAAATGACGATACTCTTGACTATTTGATCTCGGGGGTAAAAAATGAAGTCCAATGAGATGATCACCCACAATACCAACCCAAACATTTACGGAAAACTGTTGTTGATAATTATGTTCTTCAACTGCATGGGGATTTTCTTCAGCCCAGATATGATTGTTATGAAAATTCATAATTGAATTTCGAGAAAAACACGCTTCAACGATAAACGATGTACGGGATAGAAATGACGGAGATGCTGCCTGTTGTTGCAAAAACCAAGTAGAATAAACAACTCGCTTGGGAAAATCCGCAGGTAATAACGTTTGTACACGCTGTATGTGGTAAGGATTCGATTGATAGTCCCATAAAATCTTCCATACAGTGAAGTGACGAATGTATAATTGTTGTGCAATTCTGCGTGTACTTGTAACGGGGCTACGCTCAACTTTACGTAAAACTGCTTCCTCCAGCTCCACTGTTCTCACCGTTGCAGGTATCCCAATAACAGCAGACCGCCTTTGGAAGGTGCCTGATCTGCACAGTCTTCCGTGTATTCTTACAAATCTTTGTCTATTTGGAACAATGTGATGAACATATTCTTCCTTGATAAATGTGTCTAGCTGCTCTGAAATTGCCTTGAGCCATTCCATAGACAAAATGGATATCGGCCATTTCAGAGTTTTTAAACCGAACCATTTTCTAATATCAGTATCAAATTTAATAGCCTTAAACTCTTGAAAACACTTCAAATCATTACCATCAAATAATTACGTATGCACTGTTTCAAATTATGTCAAAGTCAAATTTGTTTGAACAATTGTTTTTCCTTCCATGGCACTCTTACTTTACGTTCAAAACACTGCAGTAATAATAAACGTTCTCCGTTCCATCGAAAACAGTTGACTCTTATGTAATTTTAATTGTTTAATCATAAATGAAAATCTGGTTATTGCATATCCACGGACAACAATTTTGTTTATATAATTAATACATTTTTTTTTGCTTGCATTACTTTAGATAACAATTTCTAAGATAAGAATAGACTATTGATATGGAAAAAAATAACAAGTACACCCCATATTTTGATGGGTTGGTAGTTAATTTTTTTTATCATGTTGTCCCAGGGACATGCAATAAAGTGAGTTTATGTTTTTTCCAAGAACAAAACAAATACGGAAAAAATACTGGGAATAAAAAGTTGTAGTTCAGTTGTCAATGCGAAAAATAATACAATTTTTTTGTCAAAAATATTGGTTAAGGTGCTTCCGGGACGCCACTAGACATGATGATTTCAATCTAGTTAGGGCTAAGTTAGCTCCTCACTACTCCAAATAACACTGCAAAATTCCAAGAAAATCGGCTGAAGGATTATTAAGCTCTTTAGGAAAATACTATTTCTTTCAAAAATTTCTATATATATATATATATATATATATATATATATATATATATATATATATATATATATATATATATATATATATATATATATATATATATATATATATATATTTCTATAAAAAAAAATTATTTGCCAACTGGAGATATGAAAAATAACTTCAATATTCTCTCCAAAATATCCAAATGAATCCTACACACTGGTGTGATTTATAATCCATCAAATTCTGTATAATTCCACCTAAAATATCAACTTCTTCATACAAATCATCCCATCAAATTTATCACAAAATTTCCACCATTTCCTCCTTCTGAGAAGTTATTGAACAAATCCCACTATTTTTTTCCGAAAAGTTATCCAAATGATCCCGCCGCTAGTCACCAGTGTAGCAAAATTTTATTGATTTAATAACTCTTAGCTATTGCTTTTTATGGCGTTTTTTAAAATTTTATAAAAAAAAAAATCCACCATCTGTAGAACTAGTCTTTTGACTGTTCTTGATTTTCTAATTTTTATTTTTTATTAATTTAAAAATATCCCGCCGATGTCAACTTTTGAAACGAATAACAGGTCTCTCGACCGTTTTCCATTTTATAAAAATAAAAAAATTATTGAAACTTTCTTCAATTAAAAAAAAAATCTGAATTTAAATGGACTTTTTTTCCAGTTCGACATTCATCTTCACTACTCAGAACGAACTTTCCCGTAAAACTAGCTTTTTCAAAAAATTAAGTGAACTTCCTCTCCCAAATAAAATATTCTGCTTGGACTCAGCTAAAATTATATTTTCAAATGAAAATCTTTGATAACGTCAATACATATATTGAAACATAATTGAAAATGTGCCAGAAAACACTGGTGAATAAACTTAAACAACTCTATATAAAACATCGAAGGAAACTATCGTCCAACCAAAGAAAAAACTAGACTGAATTGCCAAACGTCGAAATCAATACAAAACTAGATCTACATTGATTCAAAAAAATTGTAGTTTCTCAATAAAACCATCTCAGTCATTTCCTCAAATAATTTAGTTTCTCGCAGAAACGCATGAAACTCCTCTATTTGAGGCAATAAGCCATCCGATCTACAAAAAGTAAAATTTTGATCCTACTGGAAATTGAAAATCTCGTTTCTTTTAGCGCTATAAAATCTTCTTCTCCTCAGCCATTATTTCAAAACAAAAGTGCCAGAATTCACGCCTATGAATCTACATGAAGTTTTGCCATAATGTCAAGTTTGCATTTTTCTTGACTAAGCATGACCAGTTGCCCACACGAATACCAAATACCACCCTTTTCTGTGTTCGGTGTTTCTTTCTCGAAATTTCAATTATCTTTCCCATTTCCCCCGAATCATTTTGTCCTCAGACACTCGACATGAATTTCGTGACGTAACACACACAGCCTTCAGCAATGGCTAATAAAACAAAGTTTTTTCATCCCGACAATTAACAATTCCTTGCGGATGACCACTTCAGTGGCCCCTCTAAGCCCGCGGCTCATTCTGTGTTCGTGAAAGTGACTTTCCGAATCGACTATTTAGGACTGTTCAGAATTCTTAGGTCGGCCAATATTTCGAATAACAAATATTCCATGGCGGTTAGATGTTAAAGCCGCCAAGTCTCGCGCAGGGCGAATTATCTCAAAAGGAGTCAATCCCGCGGGTGGACTTTACTTCTTCCCACATATCCAGATGCCCGTCAAGCCTGAACGGTGTTATACTCTGCATCTCGAAAAATTCCCTCATGGTGAGGGATACAAGTCAAAGTTCATTCTGGCTTCTTGGCATTCTGCCGAATGGACAGAATTAATGGCCCCAGTTGAATTAACGGTGCCTTGTCAAACATTCCCAACGATAATAGGTGCCTTAACCCTCGAGTGGACGCGAGTTACATTCACCTTTTCCACGAACACTATGGGAATAGCCAAGTCACCATTTTCGCAACTCAGCATTTCCATGGGAAGCTTGCAGAGTCGACATTTTTCAAGAATTCATATCATCATTTTACTTGTTAGACATGATCTTCTCTCATTATTGTAGTTAGTCTAGATTTGATTCTTGAATTGTTCACATCTAAATATTTTTGTAAATGTATTTGAATAAAAGTTTTTTTTAAAGTTAATTCCGGCTCGAGTTATATAATTGGCGCAGTCGGTAGGATTGTTACGAGAATCCAACGCGGATAACTTTTCTATTTTAATAGTTAAGTAACAATCGTGAAAAGTTCCTACGGTTCGATTGAAGAAAACGTATGTTCCTGGAGACGAAGCCGACGAGAATCCAACGCGGATATTCATCAGAAACCAGGCCAGTACCAGATGCCGAAAGGATCGTACTGTAAGTCATTTTGATTTTCATGTCAGACTCCTCTAGTTTCTCTCCATCCTTTAGTGAACGTGAAGTAAACTCAGAGCTAGATATAAATTCATTGACGAATATTTTAAGCAATTTTCACTGAACGAAAGTACAATTTCAAATCCAATTGGAATAAATAATATCGAAAAATCATGCCAGCAGTTCGAATTTCACAAAGGTCCATGCTGAGACCATTCCAGAGTTTGACGGCAATGTTAATGAACTTAATTTTTCCTCGAAAGCGTGAACAGCATTGTTACGCACTTTTTAATAATGAAAATTCAGGAGATTATCAAAATGTAATAATATTCAGAACAATCATTAGCAAACTGAAAGGTCCAGCACGAGAAGTTGTGAATATAAGTTGTGTTAATAATATCGATGAAATTAAAATGAACTTATTCGTAACTTCAGTGATCCGAGAAATGAAAACTGTCTGTCTTTGGATTTAAACAATTCGAGACAATTACCGAACGAAACTCCATACCAATTCCATGATAAAGTGAGGAAATTGCTAAATACAATTTCAAATTATCTTGCTATTCACGAACCTGATATAAATATTAGGAAATTCAAACAGGGCATGTATAACCAACAGGCCCTTGAAGTATTTTTAGCTGGGCTAAGAAACCCCATAGGTGTAATGGTTAGAACTAAAGAACCTAAAACTATGCTAGAAGCAATCAATTTCATAAGGAAAGAAGACAATATAAAATATTTACAAGATTCTTTTTCTTCGAATCAATCCAATTCACATTCCAATGTACAAGTGAGGAAACAATCTCACCCAATACATCAAAATCAAAGCTTTCCTAGGCCATTTCAAACCAATCAACAAAGAACATTTCAAAATTTCAACCAGAATTTCAGGTATCAAAACCCTCGATTTTCCAATACCCTCAGCAAAATTTCTCATCTCAATATAAACCTTCTTTCCCGACGGGACCAATCAATGTCCAGCCGAGGCCAAATTTCATTCAAAGATTCCCAAGTAACCAACAAGTTTTTGGCCCACCAAAAAATGTTTGGAAACCCAATCCAAACTCAAATCCGAATCAATACAAATCTACCCCGATGAGTACTACCACTAGACAATTCAGTGCAAATCAACCCATAACCCAAAATCGAAAATGGGTTTCCGAAGAACTATACAATACCGAATATCTTGATGTTTCCAACCCAGCCCTCTGATGAGAATGACGAATTCGTCGAATATCTATCTAATGAAAATCGCGAGGATTTTCAAATGGTTCCCCCTCAAAACACACAAACATGATTGAATTCCACAACTCATTTGACAGAAGACAATTACCGTACGTCAATATAAAAAATCCACCCTTAAAATTGCTTATCGACACGGGAGCTACTAAATCATTTTTAGATCCCGAAATTATTGAAAATATTTTGCAAAATATAAAATTCGTGATCCTTTTGTCGTTTCAACCTCCTTCGCTTCTTCAAAGCATGAATTTTCAGTAACCATACCTACTTTTGAGGAATTTAACGAAGATAAAATTATGAAATTCTACGCATATAAATTTCACAATGTTTTTGATGGACTTATAGGAATCGATCTCATCCAATCACTGAACGTACAATTAGACTTTTCAAATTCAAGATTTATCACGCCCAATTCAGAATTGATTATCGAATATCTCAATGCAAATCCCCAAATGCTTTTTGAAAAATTATTGCCTAGTAATACAGTAACGCAAATTAGAATACCAGTCACCACCAAATCGGGCGAAATAATAATCCCTCAACAAGTAATTCAAAACTGTGTTATACCAGAAACATTAACCACTTCCATTAATGGTTGGGCTACTGTAGAAATACGAAATAATTCAACTGATGATATTAAATTTACTCTAATTTACCCCATGAAATCAATTCCTGTTGAAAATAATTTTGAATTCTATCACATGGAAATCCGAGAAAATTACTTCACCAATGAAATGATGGACATTGAAAATTCAATCAGAACAGATCACATGAATGACGAAGAAAGATACCACACATTGACATTATGTAGAAAATTTTCGGACATATTCCACGCTGACGAAAATTCTCTAACTTTTACAAATCAGATAAAACATAGAATTAAAACTCGAGATGAAATTCCTGTTTACACAAAAACGTTTCCTTTTAAACCAAAAACCCAAAAAAATTGAACAAAATATCATCAGACCGAGCGATTCACCTTGGTCCTCCCCGATTTGGGTAGTACCCAAAAAAGCGGATGCCTCTGGCAAAAGAAAATGGAGGATAGTCGTGGATTATCGAAAGGTGAATGAAAAAACCATCGATGATCGATACCCTATTCCTAATATTAGTGATGTTCTTGACAAATTAGGTAAATGTAATTATTTCTCGACCCTCGATTTGGCCAGCGGGTTCCATCAGATCGAGATGCACCCGGATGACATTCCCAAAACCGCTTTCAATGTTGAAAATGGTCACTACGAGTACCTCAGAATGCCTTTCGGCCTTAAGAACGCTCCTGCTACCTTTCAGAGAGTGATGGATAACATCCTGAAAGGACTCCAAATGAAATATGTCTCGTGTACCTCGACGACATAATAATATATTCAACTTCGTTGCAAGAACACCTTGTCAATTTAAAAAGTTTTTACTCGGCTTCGCGAAGCAAATCTTAAAATACAGCTGGACAAGTCAGAATTCCTTAAGAAGGAAACAGCCTACCTAGGTCATATAATTACGACAGAGGGAATCAAGCCAAACCCCGATAAAATCAGAGCAGTAAAAATTTCCTATTCCAAAACTACGAAAGAGATAAAAAGCTTCTTAGGTCTTCTCGGCTATTACCGAAAATTTATCCCTGACTTTGCAAAATTACCAAACCCATGACTCTATGCTTGAAGAAAGGCGCGAAAATTGATCTTAACCCAGAATATGTACAATGTTTTGAAACTTGTAAAGAACTTTTGACGAACGACCCGATCCTCCAATACCCAGACTTCACTCAACCTTTCAATTTGTCTACCGATGCAGTCAATTTGCTATTGGCGCCGTGCTATCCAGGGTCCAGTGGGTAGTGACAAACCTGTTGCATATGCCTCCAGGACCTTGAATGAGGCCAACAGAACTATAGCACAATCGAAAGAGAACTCCTTGCGATTGTGTGGCCACGAAATACTTTCGTCCCTATTTGTATGGTCGCAAATTTTCATTTACAGCGATCACAAGCCCTTCATTGGCTTTTCAGTATTAAAGATCCAAGTGCGAGACTGACTAGATGGCGTTTGAAACTTGACGAATACGATTATACCATTCTATACAAGAAGGGCACCCAAAACTCAAACCAGATGCTTTATCGCGAATAAAATTAACGAAATCAATACAAATGAAATTTTTGAATATATGCAAAATTTCAACAAAGCATTATCATTACAAAAACCACCTCCATCAGACAATCAAACCAACAAAGACCAAGAAATTGACACAGAATCGATAGATGTAAACATTGACGAAAATCCGGATATCAATGACGCTGATTTACGAATTGACGATAATAACCCTGAAAATAGAGACGAAGATGAAAACGAGACTGTACATACCAGTAACGAAAATCCGACTCTCGAAATTCCAATATCAGAAACTCCTATCAATTATTTCCAAAATCAGTTGTTTCTGAAAGTGGTTTTTCATTCCCCAGGGTTGCCAAAAATAAAACGCCTATTTGAAAACAAAACAAGAACTTAATCCAAATATCCGAAGATAACTTCGAACACGATATTCTACAAACATTCAAAGAATTTACCACCACAAGCCAAACATTTGCAATCACTTTGGTTAAATAAGCTTTCATTCCAAAACTGTGTAAAATATGAGTGACACATTCAAAAACTCTGCCTTCAAACTCATTATTTGTAATAATGTAGTTGAAGATGTCAAATCCACAGAACAAGTCGAAATGGTAAAATTGTGCCACGAAGGCAAAACTAATCATCGTGGTATCAATGAAACAGAAGCCCAAATCAAAAAAAGATATTATTGGCCCAACATTCGAAGTACGGTAACAAAATATATCAATAATTGCGAAATTTGCAATAGAATGAAATATGACAGAAATCCCCTCAAGCAAAAGTTCGAAATCACCCAACTCCTAACGAACCCTTCGAAATTGTTCATGCGGACGTATTTACCGTAAAAGGACAAAAGTTTCTAACACTAGTTGACAAATTCTCTAAATACGCCCAAGCTTACCCTCTCATTGGTCTAACTGCCATTCACATCTCTAAAGCTTTCTTGAATTTTATGACTCATCACGGCTCTCCTAAAATGTTAGTTCTTGATCAGGGTACTGAGCTCAAAATGAAATTATAGATGAATTCGCCTCATTACATAAAATCAAATTACATTATACTACAGCTTGGAATCCAAATTTAATAGTACAGTCGAAAGATTCCATTCGACACTTATTGAACATCTTAGAGTTATTCAGGAAACTAGAAAAGATTTAAACATTTTAGATCAAATGCCATATGCAATCCTTGATACAATCACTCAATACATTCGGCAACAAAACAATGTCCTATAGATATTATCAATGGTCATCTCGATTCCAATAGTCCTTTCTGACATAGATGTCCAAAACAATTTTACACTAATTACATAGACCACCATAAAGAATGCACGAGAGAACTTTACAAAAAATTACACGAGGAAATGAAACGACGGAAAGAAAAATCAATAGGAAAAATCAACAAAACTAGACAGGAACCACTGACCTACGAACCAGAAAAACAAATTTACCACAAGACTAGGGCGCGAAATAAAATAAGCCCTCGATTTAAAACTCACCTTGTACATAAAAATGAAGAAATAACAGTAAAAACTAGTAAACCCTCAAAGGAAACCCACAGAACGTATCATAAAACAATCTCAGAAGACCCTTCTTAATCAGGATAAAATCACTTTACAGACTTCTTCTCGCCCTGGCGGCAGTCAACGAAGCTCAAGAAATTAAAGTCACCAGCCTCTCCTCAAATCCTGGCATCTTACCCTACAAATTGGGAAATGCAAAATTACGAAATTTCTTTCATACGTTTATTCATTTCTATGATCTAGAACCCATAGAAAAAGAATTTCGTAAAATTAGTGAACAATGGAACAATGTCAAATCTTTAATTCAGAGTAGAAATAGCTTTTATATGGAAGAATTGAAAAATTTCAATAATGATATTTCTTTCCAGTTGACTCTTGCAGAACAAAAACTTAGTTTTTTGAACCCAAACAGAAGATCAAAAAAGGGTATATTCAATGGAATTGGTACAGTTTTCAAAACAATTTCTGGTAATTTAGATGCCGAAGACGGCAAAAGATATGATGACGTAATCAATACTTTAAAACAAATCAAAACAATATTGCAACCACCCTCAACAGGCAGATTTCATTGACAACAAAAATCATTGATGATTACAATACCTCTCTCGCTAATTAAGCAAAATGAAGAAATGATAACATCCAAAATAATCGAACTCGATGCTGAACTTGAAAAACTTAAATTTGACTCTAACGGTTACATTACAGCAAAAACCTCTTTGGATCAAATAAATGCAATTTTGAACATTCTATTAGGGATACTATCAAACTTAGAAAATGCTATAACCTTCGCGAGAATCAATACTGTTCATAATAGCATATTAAAAATCGAAGATCTTCAATTCATCATTCAAATACTTCTTAAACATCATTCACCTGAAGAACTATTATTTGTAAACGATAACTCTAGCATCCATGAATACTATGAAATTTTGGAAGTAGAATCATATCTTTCTAACAGTCGAATAGTCTTTATCGTTCATTTCCCAGTAATGTTCCCAGAAACCTATTCATACTACCACCTATACTCTGTACCAACCTAGAACAAAACCATCCTTATTCCTCCAAACCTTATCTGGCAATGGAAAGCAATTTTTATCAGTAGAAGACACCCCATGCCAAAATACACACCAGTGTATTATTGTACCAATGGAAGGCCAATCGAACAATCGAGGCAAATCGATTGTACATACCAGCTACTCCATCTGAAGAACGAAGAGCCGAACACCTGCGAGCCCGTCCCAGTAACAATCGAACATGAAATCGTCGAACAGATCAATGCTGCCCATTACATCGTGATATTTCCTGAACCCACCAAAGTGAAATTCAACTGCCAAAAGCGACCTTGCCACCCCTCAGAGGTCCTCATTTCATCGAAGTACCCATTGGTTGCAGCTTCCAGACCCCAAGGAGTATTTATTCCAACAACGAAGAAACAATAACCGGACAACCCTTACTATTGCCAGCAGTAAAAACTTCCAAAGTCATCCAAAAACATCAACACGAACTGGCCATCCACAACATACCTCTAGATCAAGTGCATCGACTCCAGAGGGACCAACAAGAAATCCACCGAATCACCCTGAAAACTTCCACAGGGACCTCCAGCTTACCTTTGAGGGCCCCCAATATACATCCTATTAGTCGCATTATCAATTATCCTACTGGGTCACTTCCTGAAGACCAAATATTGGAGAGGGAGCCAAACAAGCCAACCCACCATGAAAAAGTCGTCCACGAGGAATTCCCAAAACTTACATCCTTTTCCCAAGGGCCACCGATGAAGACGAATGAACCGATCCACCCCATATATGGATCTTTCTGAGAAGGAGGAGTTACATTCACCTTTCCACGAACACTATGGGAATAGCCAAGTCACCATTTTCGCAACTCAGCATTTCCATGGGAAGCTTGCAGAGTCGACATTTTTCCAAGAACTTCATATCATCATTTTACTTGTTAGACATGATCTTCTCTCATTATTGTAGTTAGTCTAGATTTGATTCTTGAATTGTTCACATCTAAATATTTTTGTAAATGTATTTGAATAAAAGTTTTTTTTAAAGTTAATTCCGGCTCGAGTTATATAATTCGCGCCAGTGAACTTCGTTCACGACTCACCACACTTCTGTATTTACGTACTCGAACAGTACCTTTCAACCGACTTTAAATGCGCATTTCAGTTGATCTTTGACTTACTACGAGCACAGATACATCATCTGGAAATTCAAAGATCAACGTCTGTCAGAGTGTGCGAACTTACTACAATGTAAGTCATAAGTATTTCACATATGTAAATCCGCTAAAAGTTAGTTGCCTAGAAAATATAATTGGAATAATTTCGTCATAATTTTGGGTGGAATATTTCGAAAGAAGAGGACTATGAACGAGTTTTACGCAAACTTTTTGATGAAGATAAGTTTACATGAAAGAGAATACGATGGGAAGTGGATTCATCTGATGATGTGAGCAGATGTGTACTATTCAATCACAATAGCAGTTCGAAATAGGTAATTCTGTCTAGGATGTCTCTGTGAAGATGACGGAGACTGTTTCTTGGAAAAGATAATGAAACGATCTGGTGCAATTCAGATTTTTCATAAGAAAACTCCAAAAACATTGTCAAGGCAGCTCCAACCCCGAATGGTTTTCCTCTGCAAAGACATTCGTATTTTTCTTGAAAAATTAATAAAGTCGCCTGAAGAGGAACTCCCCATACGCGGAACATGCTTCATTAAAGTTTTTCAAGGGCATTCAATAAATGTACGTTGTTGTAATTGGAAAACAGAAAAAAATTATTATTGTTATGTAGAGTTATTTGGGAATGAATCATTGTAATAGTTTCAATTTTTATGTTCATATTTCTTTGTAATATCCTATGTTTAAATCAATTATTATGATTTTAAGGAGTATTATGTTCTTTCATTTCAATGAAACAATATTAGCAACCATGGTTTTGTTGTTTCAAAGTGGTATTTTTTAATGCTGAACCGAGGTAACCACGCGCCTTGTCGTGTAGATTTTCAAAGCGCGTCCGCTCAAGAGTTACTAAAAGTGCAACGTAGTACCCATTTCGAACCGGATACATCTTCAAACTGATTATAATATTCCTTCATCTAAAAACATGAGAAGCTAACAAAGTTTTCTGAATATAAACATTAATATGACTCTTTCATTAATTTCGTTCTCGTAAATAGATTTCAATTTCTAAGCCATAAGAAAAATTGAACAGCCTACCATGAGACCGAACTGAGAATCAGTAACACCAAACAGGGTGTAACATCTTCTTTTAATTTTTTTTATATTTTTTTTTTGCTCGCTCCAGCAAGTATGTGTCGGCTAGGTGGTAGCTTCTTCCGTTCAGTATACATTTTACTTATGTTCAGTACATATTCCAGTTTACTATGGATCACAATGTGGTAGCTTTATCATTCTGTCGTCTAGCGATACCGATGTCTCTCTGTGCATGTTTGCACGAAGAAAGTATATTGTCATAATCAGTAAATTTATTTTCATTGCATTTTTTCCATTTTAATTTCTGCTGTCGTGTTCACTTCCTCTGCTTGGCTTGAATATTCTTCCTTTCCTATACCCGCATTGAAGTTCTGTCGTGTATTTTATATATTTGAATATGGGAAAAGCATGTTCTTTTGAAACTCTATTCTATTTTTCATAAACAATAAGTTTGAGTGACATATCACCAATAACATAACATCATATCCATATGCAGGGTCATAACAATCTTTCCCACTCAATCATTCATTAAGAAGGGAGGCAGGCGTTTCTGTTTTGAGGACCTGCGGACTGCTGGACATCCTTCGATGGTTCGATCTCCACTTTCTTGATTCCTCAGTAACATGGATTTTTCGTTCAATCATTGGCGGCGGCTCATACGCAATCTCAGGGGGTGGAATTTTCTCTTGTGGAGCAAAAGTTGATTCCCGTCTAATCAGAGAGTTTCGAAGTGCTGGGACTCCAAAGTTCCAATTCCAGTAGGTGCCCGAGATTGTTCCATAGGCAGAAAGGTTACATTCTTATTAACCACAGATGTCGATCTCATTTGGTCGATATGGCGCTTCAATGTTCGACCTGAATCGAGACGAGTTTGGATTTTTTTTTTTATTTGGTAGGACAGCATCAAGTCTATGGAGGTAATACTCTGCAGGATATTTTTCACACCTCAATGGTATAGCCCTATAGCTAAATGAAATATTACGAAGTTTGATGGCTATAGGTGCTGGATCATTTTCAGCAGCACGAAGTATTCTCATGAGGGTGTGGACATTACGTTCTGCAAGGCCGTTCGTTGCATAATGACCCGGTGCGATTGGTTTCTGGAAAATTCTATTTTCTTTACGATATGTTCTGAATTCTTCGCTTGTGAAAATTGATGCATTATTGGATACAATGACATTGGGAAAACCATGAGAAGAAAAGATGCCATTGAGAAGTGCAATCGTTGATGCAGTTGTTGGTGCATTCCGATTCATTTCCATTACAGTCCATCTACTCTTCGCATCTACACAGACAAGGAAATAATGAAGAGTTGAAGTTATTCAGCGTATGGCAATTGTGGCACAAAAGTATGTATATGACAAAAAAAATTCACAAACGAACATTCAATAAATTTATATACTCTATTGATTCTGGAGTTGCTAGTAGGAAATCTTCTGGTCTGCCGTTATGAGCCGTTTCAGGGCATTCCTCCACGATGAATTTGACGGTTTGATTTTCGCCGCACTCACAGGAGGGGCTTGGACTCTTGCCCCATTTGTATGAAGTATAGGCGCATCTGCCATGCTGCGTTCTGATTCTGTTTAGCGTGCAACAAGTTTTTCTTGGTTAGTCGAAACCTGTTGGTTAGTTGGTAATGCATGGCATATCACTGTTTTGTTTGACGTCCTTCCCCCGGTGTCTCCTTGCTTCTATTGCTTTGTGCGGTCCTGGTTGGTGGTTTCTAGATCGGAGGCGGTTGTGGTTAGCGTCCTCGATGTCTGTATGGATCGGTAGTTCTCTGTTGTCCAGTATCTTGTTGAACGTTCTGTACAGAGCGTCTATGCGGCGCAGGCTTCGGGGTGGGATGTGGCTCAGTACTGGGAGCCATTCTGCAGGAGTCGATTTTATAACGCCAGCAATCATTCTCATTGTATTGTTGAGCTGTGCGATTTTGTGGACGTGTGGGCTGTTGAGCCATACCGAAGCGCAGTATTCTGCAGCTGAGTAGATGAAGCCCAGGGCTGACGAGCACTCCAAGATGTTCCGCACAATTTTTGTATTATAATGTTTCTTGTTTTCAGTTTCTCTGCTGTTCTTGATAGGTTCTCCTCAAACGAAAGTATTCTATCGAGTGTCACACCTAGGTACTTTGAGTTTCTATTATGTTTGAGAGTTGTGTTTCCATACTGGACACTGAATTCCCTATTTGCAAGTTTGTTATTCAGGTGGAAGCAGGTTACTTCTGTTTTGCTAGCGTTTGGTTGAAGTCTCCATTTCCGGAAATAATAATAATAATAATAATAATAATTTATTGAATCCTTTAAGATCAAATACATGATATAGGATACGTCAAGAACACAAAAAGGTAGACAAATAATCAAAATACCAAAATACAAAATATAAATGTCACATATACACAGATAGAACTAACATTTTATCTGGAATTTAAAACAAATCAAATGTAAAATATAAATGTCATATATACACAGACAGAACTAACATTTTATTTCGAGTTAAAAAAATTCAGAAATGCTGTAGAAACAGTTTTCTAACAGATATTTCTTCAATTTCGATTTGAACATATGTTTGTTTTGAATTTTCCTTAGATCAGTTGGAAGATTGTTGAAAAATGTAATTCCTGTATATGACGGACTGTTCTTAAAGAATGATGTGTTATGAGTCGGGATCCTGATGAGATCTCCGTTTCTAGTGGAATAGTTATGATGTTGGGAAACAGTGTCGTACATATGTTTCTGTTTCAGAAATAACATTATACATTTAAAAATATATATACATGGATATGTTAAGATATTGAATCTTTTAAAATATTCTCTACAAGAATCTCTAATCTTAAGATTGAAAATGAATCTGATGACTCTTTTCTGTAGAATAAATATTCTGTTGGAGTTGCTGGAGCTGCCCCAGATGTTGATATCACAGGAGATGTGGGAGTAGATTATGGCATAATAAATATTGATCAATTGAGTTATATCAAAGATATTTTTCAGTTGTAGAATGGCATAATAACCACTATTTAACTTTTACAAACAGCATTTATATTTGCTTCCCATCTCATATCACTATCTACGAAAGTTCCGAGAAATTTAGTATTTTCAGAGAGATTAATCACATCATCCATCACTCTTACTTGAAAATTTGTTACAATTTTGATCTGCGATAGAACTGCATACACACTTTTTGTCTGAGTTCACAATTAAAGATTTTTTCACACCAGGTTGTGAATTCCATTGACAATATATTCAATTTACCTTGGAGTTCCTCGGGACTGTCAGCATCAGCAGCCAAAGTTGAATCATCAGCATAGAGAACTATACATTGTGTGCTTATATGAAGTGGTAGATCGTTTATGAATAATAAAAAAATCAGTGGACCTAAGATGGAACCCTGAGGAACTCCCAGGTCCATAGAATAGAAATCAGACCTATGCTCTTCAATTTTGACAGATATTTTTCTAAGACGCATGTATGAGACTAACCACGACAGAAAATTACCACGAAATCCTAAAGAGTAGAGTTTGCTTTCGATAATGTTTAGGTCAATGGTATCGAATGCTTTCGATAGATCGAAAAAGAGTGCTCCAACATATTTTCCTTTATCTATAGAATTGTAAATATATTCAAAAAAGTTGTAGGAAGCACTTTCAATCGACTTTTCTGGACAAAAACCATGTTGGTACTTTGATAGAATTTCAAATCTGGTTAAGAATGCATACATTTTGTTATAGACACATCTTTCAATAACTTTACCTATCACAGTCGGTACTGTTATTGGTCGGAAATTACTCATGATAGATGTATCACCCTTTTTGAAAATAGGAGTCACTAAACCTGTTTTTAGGTAATTTGGAAATTCTCCTGACTCTATTGATCGATTTATAATATAAGCTAAAGGTTTAGCGATGTACACAGCGATACTCTTAATGATTTTGGTGGATATACAGTCTATTCCAACTGAGTTAGAATTTTTCAGTGAACCTATTGCATCTAGGACATCACAGCCCAAAACAGGGAAAAAATAGAATGTATTAGTTTTATACATTGAAGTAAAATCGTTGAATACTTTCGAGCCGAAGTGTTGCTCTATGGAATTTTTTGCATTGTTTGAGAAAAAGGCGCCGAAAGCGTTTGCAATGACTTTCTTGTTCTCAACTATTTCATTTTCTACTTTTATTTGAATATTTGATGTAAATTTGAATTTCCTATTTTTTCTCTGACTATATTCCATATTTGTTTTTGTTTCTGGTGATGACCTGTTTCTTCAATTTTTTTTTTGTAAAATGCGCTTTTTGTATTTTGAATTGTTCGTAGATAGACTTTTTTAGATTCCTTGTAGATTTCAGTTACATGGCTATCATTTGAGTTCCTCATCACCCAGAATAATTCTTTCAATTCTTTACTCATAGAAATAATATCTTTGTTCACCCACTGGTGTGTATTTGAGTTTCTGTTACATTTTTTTACAACTGTTGGACATGATAAGTCAATAAAATACTGAAGAGTATTTAGGAAAGTCTCATATATTATATGAATATTTTCAGAGCATTCGACAACTAACCAAAAGGTTTCTTTTTCTAGGAAGGATTGTAAAATGCCAAGATTCTCGTCACTTGTATTTCGGAAGGATACGGTTTCATGGTTAAACCTGTGTTTATTTATGGGTTCATCTCAGAATCAATTCGAATATGATACCAAAATGATCAGCAATATTCATGTTTTAACTGTTTCAATATATTTCGAATTGCATATATTCGTGAAAAAATAGTCAATTTTACTCTCACTAGATTTGCCATTTACATTTGTAAAGACCCTCGTAGGTTCAAAATTTTGTATGTTTAGTTTATAGCTACTGAGGAGATCGGTGAGGAATGATTCATTATTTGATTCACATAAAAAGTTTATGTTTATATCACCACAAACAATTATATTTTTGAATTTTTCATTACAATAGTCCAATGCGACAGAGAATCCATTTATAAATGTTTCAATGATTCCAGCTGGTGGTCTGTAAACTGATAATAAACAATATTTGTTACCATGGCACTGGAAAGATACTGCACAAACCTCGAACTGAAGTTCTTGTGAAAGTTTGTTTATAAAGGTTTCGTTTTTGAAACTGAAATTTTTTCGAATGAAAATCAAAGTACCACCATGAATATGGTTTTGTCTAGTAAAGTGAGTAGCAAGGACATATTCACTGAATTGAATAGTATTTATATTTGAATTGTTGCACCAGGACTCAGAGATACATAATACATCAGGTTTCTCTTGGAATATGAGTACTTCAAACTGACTTATTTTGTTATTGATGCACTGAGCGTTTACGTATACAATTTTCAGTTTGTCAAATGATTTATCAACTAATAGTCTAGAATGGCCGTTGGGTGGAACTTCCTGAATATTGTCTACGAAATGTAAATTTTTTAACTAGTACACCTTCTGGCCAAATAGTGGGTGAGTACAGCGAGTCCTGTAGCTCAATGTCAGCTTCTACCCTATATGAATGCAGACTTCCCTGTGAGTTTAACTTCTCAACATTGAATGGGTGTCCTGGAAATATTTTTTCTAGGTAGGATTTTATTCCGTGAGAGGTAGAACGAGGTAAACACTTTCCTACGTATATCCACAGTCTCCTACGAGCTCCGGTGAACTCCGCGGCTACATTAGTACTGCTTGTTCCTATTATCGCCGTATTCCGACTATTTCGCCTATGCGCAGTGTGTTCTCTCTTAAAAGAATGCTGGTCCATACTTTTAGCTGAATTTAGTGGAATGTTTACATGGTTTTTTTGGGGTTTATTTCTTTCAGTATCATTTTCGATAACCGTTTCTGCAGGTGAATTCAGGTCCCGACCTTCTCGAAATCAGCCGTTGAAATTGCCTCTGCTTCCTCAAATGAGCCGCATCTTATAGTGAGTCCCCAATCGTCGGCATATCCATATTATTTTTGACCTAGTTTTGGGCATGTCTGAGATGTATAAGCTGAACAAGAGCGGTGCGAGCACCGCTCCTTGAGGCAGACCGTTCCTGAGTTTCTTTGGAGAGCTTGTGTCGGATCCCATTACCACTTGGAATATTCTGTCGTTCCGCATGTTGTCAAGCAGTCGGGCTATTACTTTGCACGGAATCACTCGCAGAAACTCATAGATCATGCCTTCTCGCCACACCGTGTCATGAGCTGCCGACAGGTCGATGAAGGCGGCTGCCGTTTTTTGTTTTGTATCGATGTGTGTGGTGAGCGAGAGACCTTGGTCAACGCAGCTTCGTTTCGGTCTGAACCCAGCCTGTTCTATTGGGATTTCGTCGGAGATTTCGAAGCAGTTTGTAACTTACGGACAGCAGTGCATGGGTCTATATCTTCTGGGTGAGTCCGCCGGTTTGCCTGGTTTCAGAATAGCTATGATTTTGGATCTTAAGAATTATCTGTGAAGATTTCCAGTCCGTAGTATGTCGATGAAAAATTCGGCCAGCCATTTGATCGCAAATTTTCCGCAGTGTATTAGAAATTCAGTACTGATGTTATCGAATCCAGGGGCCTTTCCGGGCTTGAGATCTTGAATTCCTGTCGACATTTCGTCTGCTGTGGAAGTCTGGCATAAAGATGTGTACCTTCTCTCAATTTTCATCTGGTTCTTTCCATGGATGAGTTGGTGCCTTGGGAAATTTTTTTCTTGTTCGTCTTCACAAGATTCACTATCTTGATTTCGTTACTATTTTTGGCCAAATAGCTTATTAGATTTGTCAACTTGAATAC
>JAFIRS010005841.1:0-48076 GCA_018342105.1 Gonioctena quinquepunctata | reverse complement strand
ATTATGAGGAATTACAATTATGTAGACATTCTGTTTTAGGTTGGTTTGGTGGCAGAAATGCAGGAAATAGAATGTGAATTGGAAATTGGTGGTACGCTTCAACAAAAAATCAACAATTGCCTCAATGTCCTCGATGGTTTCTTGAGACAAAAGGATCTTACGATAGTATCAAGCATGGTGGTGGCAGAAAAACGAGGAGGTTTGGAACATGCAGGCAACATCGTTGATGCTGTGATTAATATTTTAGGTATATCATATAATTTTTAAAAGTTCTTAAAAACATAATTGTTGATTGTGGCTCCAAAATTCACCTATAGGAAAGTATTTTTCTTGTATTTTAACTCACACTCCTCGATGTATTATTAATAACCGGGTAATTCGCCCTGCGCAGCTGGCTACGCACAGTTTTGAAGACTAAAAACAACTTACATGTCATCCCCTCCATATAAAAGACATGTCATGTTGAATAATTTATTCGGAGAATTTTCGTTCAACTACAGTAGGTGAGTGAGTCTAATAAACTTTCTAATTCTAGCATTTTCTGCTAAGAGAATTATGAAAACACTCGAAAGGTTGAAAAATTGGGAGATTTTTGAAATCGCCAATGATTTCAGAATATATTTAATAATAATAATGAAATTAATATTATAATAATAACAATAGGGTCTTCTTGGATATATAGGATACAACTAAATTCTGTTTTCAGTCAGAAAGACTCTTTACCTTGAGAAATACAACATGTATACTAGACAAAGGTAAAATGCTTGTGATTTGAAGAAGATATCACCTCATACTGGATGTCCATCATTCCAGTAATGCATAGATTGTCTTTTTCCCTCATGCATATGAGGAAGGAAAGGATTATAAAGATATATCAATGAACTATTTCAAGACGTTGACTGCCGATATCAGATTTGTGTTGATTATTAAAGTTTTTTTCAGAGTCATTATACCTAAAACTACTATGACCCAGGGGTCGAGTCACCGGCCTCTGAGGTCTGTTTCCAGAATAAGAGGCCTATGATCCAACACTTGATTCAGACCTTTGCGATGAAAAATAAAACACAAAATGCATGCTTAAACATACATTCATTAAAATAAACATTGTGTTCAATATACTGAACAAACAAAACTCAACGAACAATATAAATCTAACTCAGAAACAAAATATTTGCAAATCAAGCTCAGAGAAGTAGACCGAATACATAAAAGAAAAACAAACCTAAAGATATTTACAAAATAAACCTAGGACATTATTTTTGTCATGATATATTCGAAAACAATTTCCGAGACGAAGTCCTGGTTAGTCGGGACAAACAGGACACTAAAATGGGGTATTCTTAGGGATACCCTGCACCGCTTTCTCAACTGGTGTCCATTTTTATCCAGATGATATTTTTCAGGCATATGGTTAGTCTAGTCTTTAGGTTTGTATTTCGATTTTTCAGAGGGTTTCTTTTCCGTTTGAGACAGAATATTTTTGATGATACGGTGCCGAAACTTGTTCCGCTCGAACTAGTTTCGTCCGGCTCGTATTCACTTTCACTCCCCAAAAACGGTTCTGCATCACTTTCAGACCAATTTAGTGCAGTTCATCCATTATCAATTGCAGAACACAGTTATGTGAGGAGTTATCAATATTTAATATATACGCAAGGTACTTATGCCAAATTGAGAAACAAAAAATAATGTTTACTACCCGTATTAAATCTCCTATACATCAAAGAAAGCGTCTGTCTTCGTGGATTGGATAGACGTATAGTATTTCTAATCCCAATTGGAACGACATAAAAATTTCGGGAAGGATTCTTTTTCCGCATTGACATAGGCGTTCGAATATTATTTTTCAGAGGTATTTCTTCGGTTACTTATTCTTACAATCATAGCAATTGATCACCCCATGTAAAGTAGACCATGTTATCTCAACTGGATTTTATTATTTGTTTCGAAAGGTCTCAGAAGTCATAATGATAAAATTATTTTCAATGGATAATTCCTAACCTCACGGCACGGCAGTGATTAAGAATATCGTAAAATCAGGATATTATGAGCTGCAGATAACATATGTCATCCATTATCAATTGCAGAACTAAGTTATTGAGGAGTTACTCAATATTTAATATATACGCACGGTACTCATGCCAAATTAAGGAACATAAAATAATGTTTACTACCCGTATTGAATCTCCTATACATCAAAGAAAGCGTCTGTCCTCGTGGACTGGATAGACGTACGTCAAAATGAACAATATGTGTAAACGGCACCAATGAAAACGGCGAATCGTTTTGTTAAACGCACCGTATTGGCCGAGTAGCGTATCGAGGCTGCAAAGCTATAAATCATATGTTTTATGTTCGAAAACCATGGAGTGAGATACTTTGCGATATCAGTGGAGTACCTCGTTCAGACCGTTGCAAAACAATTGACAAAGCTATGCAAGATTGTATTGAACGTAGTAATAAAAAGAGGTATCTCCGCCTATGGCAGATCGAACTGAATGGTCGGTAAGGGTTCCAAAGGAGTTTTTATATTTTGTAATTGACATTTGGAATACAATAATTCTTCTTGTTCAGCTGATGATAAAGGTTTCGTTTTTTCGTAGTCTGTAAGCCTTCTTTCAGGCCCGAATGGCCCCGGGTTTCCATCATCCAATACAGAAGAGTCACAAGCATGATCGCAAAACCAATACAACTAAAGTACTTGTTTATACCCTAACAAGAGGCCGACGTGATAAGTAGTTCCCCTGACGAAAGCCGGAGCTATACTGGTTCATAATTTGTATATTTCAAAAATTAATTGCAAATATAAAAATCCTTGGAACTCTTACCGACATTTACTTTGATCTGACATAGGCGGAGATATAGTTAAACATTACAATTGCAGAAGCATAAAAAACAAGTTCCAGCTTGAAGCGGTATCCTTGAGCAGCAGAGGCGGAGATATATATATATTATATATAATATATATATATATATATATATATAGATATTTTAATATTTGAAAAATACGTTAAAAAAAATTATGCCATAAGCGAGGAAGTATGTATCAATAGGCAATCGGATCATCATAATTTTATTTTCCTATGGTCGAAAAATGCTATATTTTCCATCAAAACACAACAGAGCTATAGAATATATTTTGAAACCTATTTTGATCCCAGACCAGATACGCTACGGGCTTTTATTCATTCAGACCTCTTCAAACACAAATTCGTGATTTATTCATTTTCTTGGCCTCTAACGTATGGACACACCTACAAGCATTATCATTGGCTTACGGTCCGTTTTGATTGGCTTAGGCGAATTTGGTGCAGAACTAGACAGCTGTCACTCAAACCCACGTTGACTGACGCCTCTTTTGATCTTCTTTTGATCTTCCGTTCGGCGACGGAGAATGTTTACGAGTTGTAAACATTATTTCTCGTTCTGTTACTTAGCATATACGCTCGTGTAAGGGAAGTGAGTTTTTGATTTGCTCCTATAGGAACGGCTTCTGCAATTGAAAATAGTTAAACTATGCCTCATTTTATTACTACGTTCTATGCTCACAATCTTGCTTAGCTTTGTCAATTGTTTTGGAACGGTCCGAACGCAGTACTCCACTGATAAATCAAAGTATCTCATTCCATGGTTTTCAAACATAAAACAGATGATTTATGGCTTTGCAGCCTCGATACGCTACTCGGCCTATACGGCGCGTTTGACAATACAATTCAGCGTTTTCATTAGTGCATAGAAGATTTTATATGGGTAGTAAACATTATTTTTCGTTTCTTGATTTGGCATGAGTGCTGTGCGTAAATATTGATTACTTCTCACATAACTGTGTTCTGCAATTGATAATGGACGAACTATATCATAATGCACATGACCCAGCGATTGAGTCATTGGCCTTCGGTGGAGGGGCGTCATGACTCAACAGTAGAGTCTTAGCAGTCAACATGTTGAGATATTCATCCCCAAGCTGGATATCATTTTTGGTTCAGATCGCTCGGGAATCAATTTGAATCTTGGCTTTGCATAACTTTTCAAATATTTCGAATTCGCCGTAGGTGTTTCAAAATCTTCATAAGAGACATCTGTTACTGAATAATTGTATTGCATCCTTTTTTTTGACGTAGAAGATTTCCAAAAAAAGTTTGAAAATGTTCTGAAGGCGCCTGGAAAAATATGTGACGATGAAATGTTATTCAGTTTCCAAAATGTCATATCCTGGAACATCTAACTAACCATATCTAGATCAGTCGAAACAGCTTCAGGAGAATCGGGAGTACTTCTCTAGCGAATCACTTCCAGAGTTGAATCAAGTCACAGTCCGGAACTATGAACACTGTATTGTGCTACTGGTTGGACAGGGTACTCGTGTGCTACTGGTTGGACAGGGTACTCGCTTCGGCAGTACATATACTGTGATTGGAACGATACAGAGAAGATTAGCATGGCCACTGCGCAAGGATGACACGCAGACTCGTGAAGTGTTCCACATTTTTTCGCAGCTTCAACTCGGTTTTTTCGCATGTCTTTTTGGAGAAATTCATGGTTACTTAGTGTAACATAATTTAAAATATATTTTCAAAATCGTTATTTTGGAAGATTACAGACAGACAGACTCCACTCTGGGAATTGTCTAGTCTGGGGGGTCCTCAAAACGAATATTTCCGACGATATCTCGATTTTTTTCGCGCGATTACATTACTTGACTACTGGGGAGACCGGTCAAGTAAAAGGAGATGCTAAAATACATTTTGAACTTTTAACTTTTCGAATAAATAATTGGGTATCGCCGCTAACATGCCAAAACGTTTCCAACAACCCCTTGGGAGCGTGCGTGATGTTAAAGAGAGGTAATCTGAAGACCTAGCGAGTTAGATGAAAATTCCCACAGATACTCCAAATCACATCACATTCCCCTTACCTCCCTTGCCTTAGAAGAAGACTTGTTATGTAACGTTATACTGTGATTGTAATTGGTTGGAGAGTTACTTACAGAAATATAACTTCGGTATATAAATGGCAGAAATTAAGAGATTTTCTTCAATCATCCTTTCTGGCTGTTTATATTATGTCTAACCAGAATATGTTAGATAATATCATGTAAGACTTCATTTTCCAGCATAGGTTTTTGCAAGTGTGGCAAATATTCCGAAATATCTTCAAACAACTACCTGGCTATCAATGATATATCGAGGAATGTGTGAATAATTCAAATGGACGATCGAACAAAGTGAAATTAGATCGTAATTATATGAGGCACAGAGTACGAAGATACATAAACTCAACCCACTTTTCTACGAAAAATCCATGATTGAAATTGGTCCGGCGTATTCAAACCAAATAATATGCTCAACATGACATGGGTAGATATACGGAGGGGACAAACAGGTGAGCTGTTTTTCTAGGCTTCAAACTAAGCGTAGCAAGCCGCGCCGAGGTGAATTAAGTGATCAATAACAAATATTTTACGGACTGTGTGCAACAAACAATTACGATCAAACTTTACTCAGTTAAGTTCATTTGATCGTTCAATTTCAGCGTAACTTAGTGGAGTTGAGTATTTTTGGTTGTTTTCGTCCGAATAATTTTTTATAAAATTTCTCCTAATCAGGTGTCACCAATGCCAAATGCGTGAGTATGCATTCGACCTTAGCTGAATTAGGTATGGATTCCATGACTGGAGTTGAAATAAAACAAACATTGGAAAGAGAATTCGAAGTATTCCTTACTGCGAAAGATATGAGGACAATGACTTTGGCCAAGTGAGTAGCACAAGCATATTATGAATTTCTTGTCTTTTCTCAATAACCATGCATTGCGTTTCACTGTGAATCCCGAAGGCCTGAACCCAACCTAACAGGAAAATAAGTCAATCTATTCCAAATGTGGGATTGTTCAATTTGATTTCCATTATTTTATACTGGTTTTCTATCATAGTTACATTGTACATGTTGACATTCCAGTCACCAGTCAGAGTCAGGACCGGATTGTTTGGGAATGAAAAAGTTCCATATTAGAATGCATCATCTTCCTCTTCACTGGATATGTCGTCCAACATTGATGAAAGAGAAATTATCTGTCTGAATGTTTCAATATCTGAACACTGAAACCAAATATTTGAAGAAATGTTTGCTGCTTCTTTTTTGATTGTATTGAAAACATTTTTTTGGATAGTGTTGCTGTGACATTTCGATTCCTTAACACCCTCTTCAGGATACTTCAATTTGATTTTATGGAATTGAAGAAACAATAATAGGGAGGCAAACCAATAACCATCTCATCAACTATATTATTTGATTTTGAATTTGAACCATTAAGTGTTGATACTGAACACCCATGCTGCAATAATTCCTTTATATTTCGCTTTTGGAATTTCCTGGGTTTGACATGAATGTTACTGAGCGTTCTCAATTGCAACACCGATATTTGGAGGAAGATTTGGAATTATGTTTCTTCAAACCATTTTTCGGCAAAATTTGCGTTCATATCCTGATGATAGTCGGCTGCGCAAAATTTTACCCGATAAAAAAGGTGTCTTTAAAGAAAACCCAGTTCACCTACAGCGTGCACAATAATTCCGTGCTATCCTTTATTTGATGGTGCATTTAGTGCATATCGATCACTGTCACTGCGCCAACCTTTCTGTACAACTTCATTTGTGTTATACCAAGTTTTGTTCAGATAAACAACAAACTTTTTGGTTTTATATTGTGTAAAAATCCGTCTTACTCCAATAATTCGAGCCGATTGGTTTATATCCACAGGTTGAAAAAGATACAAGAAGAAAGAAGTATTGATACTAAAGACAAGACTGAGAAACCGGCCGCCAACTTTGCGATGGATCAACTCTTCAGAGTATATGGGGATGAGACAGAGATACAAAAAACCACACTGATTTTCGAGTCAAAATATCCAGATATCGACGCATCATCAAAATTGTTAATGTTTCCTGGATTAGATGGATTTGCGAGAGTATTCGAGAATTTTTCTTCCCATTTGCAGTATCAAGCGATTGGTTTGCAATACGAATATACTGAGGTACTGAAAGTATCCAAAATATAGCTGAAGATTAATACCGGTAGTAATCAACTATCATGCTGAATTTAAATTCGTACTCTCGAAAGAGATATATCTCATTTTCAAAAAGGTGGTTGAAAATAAGATGAAAATTCATCCGTTTAACTGAAAAACTCAATGAAATCTTTGAGAACCACTGAATGTTCCCTGTGATAATAACCCGTTAGTCGAAACCAGGCACCGGCTGATCGTAACGAATAAATAAAAAATAAAAATCAACACATATCAACACTATCAATTATTGAAAATGGTGGGAGAGGTTCAAAAATCACTTCACTTAACCCTGTATTGGTAGTAGTAGTGACCAGTTTTGAGGAATAATTTTCTATAACAAACAGATAGTTGCTTTCCAACCAATTTCAGAAGCACCCTAAATTTGCAATAAAATTATATGTAATTTTTTTTTTTCCACTATAGATTATTCCTATGTTTTCCATCGAAAAGATTATTTCCATGGACGACTATCAGCATATGATGAAATCTACCTAACTATTGGGCAATGTTGTTCTATATAAAAACAATTGATTTTATGTTTGAGTTCACCAAAACTGAAGCAGCTGAACCTCATCATATGAACCGTTGGCTTTAGCCTACAGAAGAACCGGTAGTACTGATCTTTCTATATATACCATATCTGTACTAGTATTCGATGTATCGTTCATGTTTACAATCTTGTATCATGTGGGAAACTGCCGCCAGAAAAGTTATTATTTTTGTAACAGGACAAATTTTCTTCAAATTCCAAATGTTTGTTGTAGACAGAGCCGGTTTTATGCCGGGGGCTAATTCTTACGATGCCGCCGCCAATAAGTATTAATTGTCGGTTTCAAAGTACCCATTTATCCTTTTTTTTTTTCATAACATATGACTGTAACATAAAATTATTACAAATAAAGAAACAAATTTTATTTACTTCACAAACTTAAACCTAACTATAATTTTTTTTATATAAATACTTTTTTTATGCGAACTTATCAATAGAATCATCAAAATTCAGCTTTAATAGTCTGAGAGAATGATAAGATACAAGGGAAATTTTACATAGAAACCTTCCTTACTGCTGAAATATGAGCTCTGTAGGCAGAAGTCAGTTCCAGGGCTAAAAGAGGAGGCGGGTGGTCAAAGATTCTTTCAGGGGTCGCCCGGCGTTCAGATAACTCCAAAGAGTTATTTGTATGCCAAGGCCGCGAAATACCTTTTTAGCGACCGAAAGAAAAGTCATCGCCGAGGCCGCTTGCGGCCGAGTCACGATAATCTTGAGGTCGCTGAAAAGTTTCGCAGTCATGGCATAGGTACACACTATTTTCCGTAAAATCGTCAAAATTATTAAACTACATAATTGCAAATAAATATATAATTGCTTCAAAATCGACAGCTGTTCAATTTAATGCGCTGCTATGGAAATGATAAGGTTGAATATATTCAAACCATTTTGGCAGTTCTTGACAAAACGCAAATATGTCAGATACTGATAGTGATATTTTAGTATCTTCCACTCCTCCAGAGCCAATTGTGAACTTGGCGCCTTCCGTTTTAATACCCGAAAATTCTAAACGGCAGTACGAAAAATGTTACAGCGAGTTTAAAGATTGGTGTGACAAACATATTGTAAAATAATCCTTGCCATCGTCGTATTTTAGAAATGTCAAATTTTGATGTGACGTTTGTTTTGGACGAATAGACAAAATTCTAGGACGAGCCGTAGGCGAGTCCTGGAAGTCTGTGAATCGCCGGTTTCGAACAAGGACTGGTAGCTCACTCGGTAGAGCGTTCGACTAGAAATCGAAAGGTCCCAGGTTCGATTCCTGGCCGATCCACATTTTTATTTTTCAGTTCTATTTCTCATTTTCTCGTCTGAATGCCACAAACATTTTCTATAATATTTAATTACAGACGCTATCCACCACCACTAATATTATTATCAATTTGGAAGAATTCTAATGTATTTGTATGGGGTGGTCGATAGATTACGCCAATTTTTGGTTTTGGACATAGAGATATTATTTCGAGAATAATAATTCAATAATTTCCCGAGGTTTTCCTTTCAAGAATGTTGAATTCCAAGTTTTCTTTCAAAAATATGGAGACTCCTCCGCCGCGCTTGAGCTTCCTGCATTCGTGGATTTCTGAGTAGTGTTAAATTTCATGAATGGAATTTCTTCAGGGTATAATCATGTTTCAGATAATGTTGAGATATCAATTTTTTTTTCATATATAATTCTACATCCTTCAATTTATTTCTTAAACTTCTTATGTTCATATATGATATTAATAATGTTCTATGAGTCATAATCAACCTGGGATATGTATTTGGTACGATAGAAAGTTCTCATTGGACTTTTTTCATTGGCTGCTGCATGTTCAATATAATGAATTGTTTTTTATGTCATATTTGAAAATTCACAGTTCAAACATTTCCTTTCGATTTCCTCACAGTTTTTTTCTTAATATATTCCTCCACATCGAGCACAGACTATCGCGTTTTTACAGTTTTTTGATGAGTGGTTGCATCGGTGGCATTTAAAACACTGTGTTATTTTATTATTTTCATACACTTGCACATTTTGCCAATTTATAAATAGTTTTCAATTGTTTTGTTCAAATATTTTTCGGAACAAAAAATTGTATATTTGTTTTTGTAAGGAATGAATTTCATATAAGATATTTTCATAAAATCATTTTCATTTATGACGTGATTTTGTTTTTTCAGCAGATTTTGTACATTTTCATTATTAATAGGTTCTTCTATTGTAAGTCCAACTATTTTAATTTTTGGGTCCAGTAATTGTTTGTTCTGTACCGTACACTTTGTTCTCAATTTCTGATTTTAATTTGTTACAATGGTCTTTCTTTTTCACAACATATTTGTAGGTCTCCATTTTTTGTGTGTTTCACAGCAGTAATATTTATTTTTAGCTCTCCAATGTCAATATTTTCTTTAAGGTCTTTTTTATTTTTGAATGATCTTGATTTGATGTTGGTTTGATAATCAAGGATTCAAAATGAGATGGTTTTTTTCTTTATTTAAGGATTGTTTAATATTTGAGAATATGTTGGTTTTACGTCAGGAACAACTTTTTTTTCTCAATTTCTTCAATTTTTTTGGTGATTTTACTCAAGTTTTCCATTATTGTCTCTTTTTCCATTAGATTTGAAGTAATTAATTCATAGTTATAAAGTAATCTTTCGTTTTCTTTCTGTAGTTGTGTAACAAATTTATCTTTTTCCAGAATTAGACATCCTTTCTCCTCAATTATTTTCCATAAATGTTGAATTTCACTGTTACTTCTTGAAATTTCTGTTCTCTCTGTGTTGTGCTTCAGGAAGGAGCCTTAAAGTATTTTCTATTCGACGTCTTTTATGCAAATCTTGCTCATATCAAGAACTGTCACTGAACAATATACTGTATATCTTATCTCCTTTTACGCTGTTCCACCACTAGTCCGCGATTATATTTCCGAATCTGCATAAGGTTCACAAAATACAATATTGGAAACAAAGAATATCTACTACAATGTTATATTTTGCCTTTTTTCGGCTGTTTCTGATTAAAATTATTAGGGTTCCGAACCCAGCTCAAAATTATATGATAGGTGACTCAGGCAAGGCCACTAACAAAACAAATAAAATTACGTGAAATTCACGGAATCATCTCCAACGGAGTTTGGGGAAAGATAATTACCAACTACCTCTGAAATATTACCAGTACTTTTATTCTGAATCTATTCAAAATCTTAGCTGAGATGGGTGTGAAATCTTGAACCGCTTAGGAACTGAATGTTCGTACTATGATAAGACAATTTAGCTGGTCTCCGATATCCCTACCCCAATCAATGTGGTATATCCGACTGCGACAGTTCTGGAAAATGTGGTTACATACCATGAGTTCAAATCAGAATACGGACTCGTCAAATTTTGTCCGGGCGATCTTTCTCAACGTAGCGAAATTTGTCATTTACATATTTTGGTACAATAATACATATTTTATTACGAATGTTGTTGTTTTGTTACAGATAGTGGAAAGATATATCTCTGTAGAAAAACCTTTTACCTTCCTGGGATATTCATTTGGCAGTATAATTACACTGGAAGTAGTCAATATCCTGGAGTCCAAGGGATATCATGGAAATGTCATTTTGATTGATGGATCTCCGGCAGTATTGAAACAAATGTTAGTCGAGATGAATTTGGAAACATCGCAAATATTAG
The DNA here is from genome assembly GCA_018342105.1 of Gonioctena quinquepunctata. Taxonomy (NCBI): domain Eukaryota; kingdom Metazoa; phylum Arthropoda; class Insecta; order Coleoptera; family Chrysomelidae; genus Gonioctena; species Gonioctena quinquepunctata. The sequence continues at coordinate 36,796 of JAFIRS010005841.1, read as the reverse complement.
AAACCTACCTACTGTGCCACCTGTTGTCGTTTTACCTACCTCCAGAAGTTATTCCGCAACACCAGGTATAAAAATAATAATTTACCCTCAGTATCTAGTACCTCAGTCCTTATTCAATCTTCATTTGTTTACTATGTCAATTCACAGTTTAAATTATCACCAGAATGATGTGCTGAAAAGTAATAGATAAATAATCATCAAATAGATACATGCCGCGGTTTTTTTATTACATAAAAGCAATTATGAGTGAATGAACACATTATGCAATCAAACTTTGCTCATTTTGTCAACATTGTCGGTTCTCTACTTTTTTTTTATTTCAAAACTGAAAGTAATATGTGAAATAATTTTCCTGGCAGATAACAGCTTCCCAGATCTAAACTGTGTATCGGCAAGCCTTAGGTTAGGTTTTTTCCCTTCCACTGCGACGTTCTCAGATCTATTATGGCTCGATCGAATTAAATTAGAGTTCACGTTCCAGTCCCGCGCTTCTGACGAGGTGGATGATGACACTTGGTGATATATTTTCCAGGTCTTTGGGCTCTAGCTGACCGTAATCCATACGTTAGAATCTTGTTCGTTCCAGACCCTTGTATCTGCACAAGATGTGCTCTACTGTTTCTTCTTCGTCTTGACACTCTGCGCTTTCCGCAAGTCCTATTCTTTGAAGATGTAGTGACCTGTCAGTAGCCCTGTTATAATAATTAGGTTTTTCTTTCTCAGATCTAACAGGGATGCTGGTCTTCTTTCCGAAGGGTTTGATATAAATGCCTTCGAGTGGACTTGCCCCACTGTTTCATTCCAGTACTCGCGTTTTTTTCGCTCGATCAAGTCTGAAAACACTTCTTCGGTTGTGCTCTTTGATCCTGTCTGTCAACTCCTTCATAGTGCCTTATTTTGCTAGAAGGTCGGCTTTTTCATTTCCTCCAAAGCCTTCATGTCCAGGAACCCATGGCAGAGTTATTATGTTCCATAACTAATCTGGATTCTATCTGACTTGATGCCATAGCTTCCAGTGCTGCTTGGATGCCCGACATTTTGATCAATTGATTTTCACTGTTTCTGTTCGGAATTCCTTGCAGGCAGAGTCCGATTGCATGGACTTCTGCCTGGAATATTGTGGCGTACTATCCCAGGTTTACACTAGAGTTGAATTCTGATTGTACCCCATGTACTCCGGCCCCAACTCCATCTTCCGTTTTGGAGCCGTCTGTGTACCATTGTCTGTGGCCCTTGTGAGTTCTCGTTCTTTCGTCTCCCATTCGTCTGCCAGGGAAGAGAATCTCGTAATTTCTATCAAAGTTGTATAGGGTGGCATTGCTAGAATCGGATGGGATTTCATCTCGTTCTTGATTTCGTGACTACTTTCTCCCCCATTACTCGTTGACTTCGACAGGTTTCTGTATACACTCACTCTTGCCTCCTTCTTTAGGCAGATGTGCAAAGGAGGGATTTTGAAGAGAACTCCCATTGCTGCTGTCGGGGTGCTGGACATTCATGATCAGACACGCTTGCATCTGGAGTTTGTTGAGCTTTTCTCGTGCACTCTTCTGTGCCCCTTTGCTCCACCAGATGACCACTCCGTAGGTGATCATAGTTCTCACCACTGTGAGGTAAAGCCAGTACATTCGTTTGTGTTGCATTCCCCATGTTTTCCCACATATTCTTCTATAAGCCCATAGGGCTTACCTTGCTCTGTTGGATACTTTTTCTAGATGAGCAATCCACGTGAGTTTCTTATTTAGAATTACCCCTAGGTATTTGACTTCTTCCTTAAATGGAATTGTTTCGGCATAGAGGACCGGCTTCCTTAGTGAGTAAGGCTTCCTTCTTCTGGTGAATGATACTATCATTTTTTGCACCACCTAGTTATAGTCCTGAGGGCCACTTGCAGTATGTCCGATATAACCTATTCAAACTTTTTTCTAACTGTTATAACTATGTTTTCAGCGTAGGCTTGAACCTCGATTCCCTCTGCCGTAGGAATCGTGATCAGATCGTCTACGAGAAGTGTCCACAGTAGGGGTGATAAAACTCCTTCCTGTGGACAGCCTCTCACCGGCCTGGCCACAACTTTCTTCTGGTGGAGGGAACTCGAGATTATTCTGTATCTTGACATCGCCTCGATCCAGTTACAAACAATTTCCGATAATCCTTTGTTGATTGCTGCCCTGTGTAGGAATATCGGTTGTGCATTGTTAAATGCTCCTTCAATGTCGAGAAAGGCAGCTACTGATAGTCGTTCAGTTTCCCGACGAGGCTGTTTAATGCAGTTTCTGTTGATTTTCCTGCCTGGTAAGCATACTGGTGGGTGCTGAGAGGGTATTCCTTCAGCACCCCATCTCATATGTGCCTATCCAGGATCTTTTCACTGGCTTCCAGCAGAAATGATGTCAAGCTGATCGGTCGAAGAGATTTGGGAAGGTTTTTGTTGTTCTCGACTTTCCGTATATACACACACCCGTATCGACGTCTACCTTGAGGGTAGGTTGCCAGGCTGGCTCTAAAAAGTTCAGTGAGTATGAGCGTTAGTATGTCGGCCCTATTATGTAGTAGTGCAGAAAATATTACATCCTCTCCTGGTGCCTTGAGCGGTTCAAAGTAGTTGATAGCCCATTCTACCGCTGCTGGTTTGATGAATTCGTTTGCTTTCTTCCAATCTTCTGGTCGACCTGGTTTTTTGGCTCTAGCAAAGAGCCTCCTTACTTTTGCTCTCCTCTTTTCTAGGTTTTTGCTCCATCAGGAAGTTGCTGTATTATCTATTCGGTTTAAAGTGGGCAATTTTGTTGATAGGTGGTCAGGACTGAATATGATTCGCTGTCACCTCTATCTCCGCACCATTTTTTATTTTACGGATATCGTTTCCTAAACACTGTTGCCCCAGAGCCCCCTTCCCCAGTCCGTTCATCTGGGGTCCCGGTATTGTATGTCTTACCGAGTACCTACCTCCACGACGAATGTAATGTGTCGTTCGCAACGCACCCCACGAAGAGCTGCATGTTATTCCTCCTACAGCGGCGGACTAGGTTTTTCACTAGTGTAGGATGATTTTCTGCTCCGATGTCCCCGGCAAAGTAGGCTGAGCCGACGATCAGTTCCAGCTGCCCCTCCTCCGTGGGCCAACCCTACCGTGTGACTAGGCCGACGGGACGGAAGAACCTGTGACGATCCCAGACACCGCTGGGCAAAGTCCAGGTCCTCCTCTCCACTAACATGGTAGCGTGATTAGTAGCTTCGGCGAACCCTCACTCGAAGGGTTACTCGTCACACGTTACACTAGTAGTATTTGATCGAAAGACTAATACGACGGCGACCCATCAAACGGAACAAGAGGAATCTTGTTGACATGGGTACCCAGGGGAAGGAGGATAGCCACATCGGTTCGCCGATGCCTCTCCACATGGTGTTGGACTCTGGAGGGCGTGGTACTAGATAGTGCAATGGAAAACAATACCGTAATAATTCGGTAGAGACGGGGGAGTTCTTCATTCCAAGGGTCCGGATAATTGTATTCCCTGCCTGACTCGGCGGGGAGCGGCGCATTATCCCGCTTGGGTACTGATATCTCATAGCCAGTAGCCTGTCTTATCAGGCGGCTGGGACTACCTAGCGCGCTGATTGGGCGTTTCCCAATCTCGGCTACTCCTCGGTTCGTGCCAGGCTAAGCCGAGAGGTAGGTACCTGGTCAATCCCAGGGAGTGCATAACCGACAGAGGTTTGAACCAACTTGTTGGTAAATTTCATGATTATGCCCCTCCTCCGTTGGGATTATTAGTTGTGCTGCCACCACATCTTCGGAGCGGAAATCTGAAAGTAGTAAGCCATACATATCTTTTCTAAGTAGAATACATGTCCTGGGTTTATTTGCCGAACTGTAAAACATTACCTTACCAGAAATATTGCCCAAGCTGTCTATTTAGCCTGGTCTTGTTGTACACAGCTTCTGTATAAGTGCCACGTCTGGGAGCTCATTCGCAAATCTTCTGCTGATGGTGAAGGATGCGGCTTTTGCGTGTTGAAGATTCGCCTGGATGAGCTTGATGGTCCTACCCATCAAGATTTCCCTTCGGGTGGCGAAGTTTTTCTCCGATTTCGCCGATTGCGGCAACCAGACACCCCGCTGCCTGCTCGAGAGCTGGATCTTCCTTCCCTCGACCCCGAAGCGAGCGCTTCCCCTCTGGCCCGCGAACCAGACTCTCTGCTCCCTGGGCGCAACGCGGGTTGCTCCCTTTGCCGTTGGGATGCTGAACGTCTTCTCTCCGAGGGAGCGTAAGACCTTCCGATCCCCGAGTGCCATTCGGATCGACCACTCTCCTTCCGGAAACCAGACCGCCAAGCTTCCCGACCGGTGACGGAGCTCCCACCCTTCCGTGGTTCGGACTAATCTGCCTCCCAATCCGGGACCGGTCTTTCCGCCCCCAAATGGCAATCGAGAGGCTCCGTTCCCTCGGCCCGCCGCAACCGTCTTCGATCTTGGAGTTGGCCTGCCCTCCTGGGTTCTTCTTGTCGGCTGTGGACCCTCTTTTTTGGGAGCATTAGATATCCCCTTCAGAGCAGTCTTTTCGCCCTGAATAGGAGCCTTACTTCTAGCTTTTCAGTTGACAAGTATTCGTACAGCTTACCAAGGAGGTCCAGAAGGCATATCAGCCTATATTTTGCGTTCAGATGCTGGTCTCCTTTGGTAATTAGGATTGTTCTTGCATGCTTATATAAAATTTTGAACGGTACACGGAGGGAGTGGGGGATTCTTCAACGTTATCCGATTATCGGTATTCACAGCCTCCGATTCTGATATTCATAATCATCACACTAGACAATATAGACAATCTCAAAATTCAATAATCTACCCGATGTTCTGAAAAATTGTATCAATATATTCCAATTCAAAATCAAAGTGAAAACATACATCCCCAAGAAATAACTGATTCCATTCATTTTACAGCATCCATATTATTTTTTCAATTATAATCCTATGTTCATTAATTTCAAATATGTTATTCTGTTTTTTTTTTTATTATTCAAATCTCCATCAATATTAATAATGACTGAATATTATATAATTAATATATTATTATTTTCCAATAAATTTAATACTATTACAAATTAATCGTTTTTTTTTTTTTTATTTAATTATATATATATATATATATATATATATATATATATATATATATATATACAATTATTGTAATCTCAGAAATAAAAATAAATAAATGTTTAATGTTCAAGATGCATGTGAGTGATTCCAATTTCTGATATCTCATCATTTATTATATATTATCTGATTTATTTATTTTTTATTTCATAGACAAATGTATTCATGTTTTGTTGTTCACACAAATACATTCATTCCATTCTACTGAATAGATTCTCTTTCAGGTTGCATATGAATCGAATCAATCCACATGTTTTGTTTTCCAAGCCAGTAATGCGATGAAAATATTTTACCAATGTTATCGTGATAACATTGCAACATATCGACTTCCAATATTTATACACTATATATATATATATATATATATTTATATATATACAGTGCTTTTCAAAAGTCCCCTCCTCCCCTCTTATTTTTGGAACGATTATACATAAACAAGTGAAATTTGGAAACTGAATATTAAAGGTTGTAATCTTCCCTACTAGTGATGATAGATGATGAAATCGTCAAAGATGACGTCACAAGGCCATTGTGACCAATACTTTTAAATGGAACCCTACGGCAAGCGACACCTCTTTTGAAAAGTATCGAAAAAACCTATTCAATGATACTTATTTTGTTTGTGTTTATGGCAGTTTTGGCAACTCGCTTTCAAAAAACGCAAAGCTGTGATGAATTAAATCAGTTAATACTAAAATTCCATATATATATATATATATATATATATATATATATATATATATCCCCACTACCTTACAAGATATGACTTCATCGATATATTTTTTTTGGATTAGGTATATTTTTATATCAACCATACCACATACGTCATATGAAACATTTTAAGTTACAGTATACTGAGTATAAAGGAAATAGGTTCTTAATATTCATTTCATCATTTATTTTGCAATGAATACGTGAAAATTACTTAGTAGTTAGTTCGAGTATATTTTCAAACCTCAAGTAGAAAACATCTGAAAGCCCTTAGCAACCATACAGTGCGTTCTTAGTTACCATTGCATATGTCATTATCATTTGAAAATACGATATAGGTACTGCCAGAAAAACAGCGAATAGAAGTTTTAATAATCTAAAGTTTCGGCGATCGTAAAAGAAGTATGCGACATCTTTAATGAAAAAAATATCCTGATCGAGAACCAATAAGCAAATCGACTTCAAGAAAAATATTGCATATATTTAATGAAATTGGCAATGTTTAGAATAAGCCTAAGAGTGGCAGACCTACCGTTGCCGATGACACTTAATTAAATGTATTACTTGGAATTGAAAAAAACCTTATGGTTCAATTACAACTTTGGCTGGCAACAATGAGATCTGTCGCCAAATTACCTCCATATGAAGTCAAACTTAATGGAGACGACTCCGATAGGCGCATGAAGTTTTGTAAAAGTGTGTGTAATCAAAATAATGGTTTCTGACGCATCAACTTTTTGTATGAACGGTACTGTGAATACGCAAATTAGTCGTTACTGGCAACAGAAAATCCCAATCGGACGATGGAAGCTTATACCCAATACCCTCCAAAAAGAACTGTGTGGGCTGGGATTCTTAGGAATACCATTGTAGACCACATTTTTTTGACGGTACTGTGACGAGTGAAAAGTATTTAGAAACAGAGCAAACTGATGTAGTTCCATATTTAGCTGCAACATTTCCAGACATTAATCATCCTGGTCAAATAGATTCTACTATTTGCTCCACATTATGCTCTAGTTGTTAGAGATTTTCAGGATTAAACCTTTCCCAATCGCTGGTTTGGACGATGCAGTCACATTGAATAGCCCGGTGGTCCCCAGATTTCACTCCTATGGATTTTTTGTCTGGCGTTACTTGAAAAGTGAGGTATACATAAACCGACCTATAAATTTGAAAGACCTTAAAGGGACAATTCGAACTGAAATTCACAAGAATTTTCAATTGTCGATGTTGTCAAACGTAACCCAAGAATTCATCAGATATTGTCAACTAACTCAAGGAGCTCAAATCGAGCATTTGTTGTGAATATTTTATTTGTTTATTTTTAATAGGTACTGACTACTTTAAATATTTTCGTTGCAAAATAAATAATGAAATTAATGTTGAGAAATATGACCATCTGTTTTCTTTATACACAGTATACTGTATTTTATAGTGTTACATATATGACGTATGTGGTATGGTTGAACTCAGAATAGTGTGGGCTCATATATACAGGGTGAACATAGGTACGAGTGAATATTCGAGTGACGTATTCCTGAGACAATTTCAAGAAAAAAAAGTCTATTAAACTTGTGTCCGGAAATGCTCCGTTTTGGGGATACAGGGTGTTGAAATTGTTTTTTTTTGTTCGCTTTTTAAAAATAAGTTTTGCAAAAAATAAGTAATTTGTACGAAATTTGGTACCCGGGGTTTTTTGACATGGGAAATCATAATTTCGTATCAATTTTCATGTAACATCTAGAGGGCGCTGCGTACGCTGTCATTATTTATTTCAAATTGCCCTAACATTTTTGACAGTAAACTTTTTGTACTTTTCATGAAAAAACCTCATTGCCACACTTTTTCCAAGTGAAAAAGGTACACTTCCTCAACAACGCTGGAGGTGATCGCTTTCGAGATATTTACAATTTTCTATATCGATGCATGTTACTTAGCTCCTAGGGCGCTAAGTGAAGTTGCTGAGAACATTACAAAAACTAAGTATGTGGTAGGTCTCGCCATAATAAACTACTTTTTTCCTATGAAATGTTTATCGAAAAATGATTTGTTTTCGAGATACAGATTGTTGAAATTTTTCAAAACATGGTTGGTTTTTGTCATAAGTTATTTGCTACTGCAGTTATTTTCATCAAACTTTAAACACGACTTCTTTCAAACTGAGCATTATCAAACTGCTCAATCAATCCAAATTAAAAAAAATTGTCAGGTTTAATTATTCAATTAGAAAGTGCTACATTTCGGAGTTTGTAAAAAAACAATTCGGAGAAGTACTATGTTATTTATTAGGCAATTAAACATATAAAAATTGAACGAAACAACTATACAACAACTGTTCAAAGTGACGACCCCCAACAGTAATACAAGCTTCTGCTCTCCTCATCAAAGAATTCCGCACCCGTTGAAAAATGCCGGGAGTGTTTCTTATCATTTCGCAGCAAGCTATGATGCGATCCCTCAACATTTTCTTCGGTTTCAATGGGGCTAGCATAAACTAGTGATTTTAGGTGTCCCCAAAAAAAACCGACGGGATTGAGGTCCGGTGACCTCGGGAGTCAATGCTGAGTGCCTCCTCTTCCTGTCCATCATTGGGGATATGCTACGTCTAAGAAATTGCTTGCTATCAGACTTGAATAAGCAGGGGCTCCATCGTGCATAAGCCAAGAGTGATTTCGGAGACCAATGGGAACATCTTCCATAAGCTGAAGAAGCTAGTGTTCCAAAAAATTTTGGTAAGCATCTCCATTCAAACGTAAGGGGACAAAATAGGGCTCAATTAAATAATCTTCAATCATGCCTACCCATACATTAAAAGAGAATCTGTCTTGGAAATGAGTTTGCGTTATCGCATGTGGGTTATCTTCTGCCCGGATGTGGTTGTTATGGAGGTTCATGATACCATTTCTTGAAAAATTAGCCTCATCTGTGAAGAGGATTTTCGATAAAATTTGGGGATGTTGTTCGACTTTTCTTTGAAGCCATTGAGCAAATTCGATACGTGGTTGAAAATCACGTAGCGTAAGTGCCTGGACACGCTGAATATGATGAGGATATAATTGCTAGAAAAATCGAATTTAAACGGTTTTCTTCACATAAAGGATTCAATATAAAATTGAACCAGAGAAAGGTAGATCTCAGGTGAAAAACAACTACTTTCCTGGCAAATACCACGCAGAACGTTGAATGATATCCACCTGAAAATCCATGCACACTTCCATAAAATATCAATGGACATTGAATGCAAATGTTTCTTTCTGATAAGCTCGATTATGTTTAATTTAAGTCGTGTTCACCTAACAATCCGCATACCGGTTTCAGGCTTCTTGGCCCTCATCAGTACGGAGTAGTCAACCAGCCAAAAGTCCAAAGAACTCTGGCTGAAGTGAGACACAACGTAAACAAACCATCATCGATCTTGTAACACCTATAGGTACGCCGGAAAAGATAAACTTTAACTGGCGGTACCTAGTGACAGAAAGAAACACTCCGAAAATCTCCCACCTCGATAGGTTTCTAAATGAAAGATTCCTTCTCAGTAGGATGGCAAGCCCGTCTAGCATATAGTGAGAGATAAGTGCCATGTGAAGTGGAATGAATAGAAAAATCGAATTTAAACGGTTTTCTTCACATAAAGGATTCAATATAAAATTGAACCAGAGAAAGGTAGATCTCAGGTGAAAAACAACTACTTTCCTGGCAAATACCACGCAGAACGTTGAATGATATCCACCTGAAAATCCATGCACACTTCCATAAAATATCAATGGACATTGAATGCAAATGTTTCTTTCTGATAAGCTCGATTATGTTTAATTTAAGTCGTGTTCACCTAACAATCCGCATACCGGTTTCAGGCTTCTTGGCCCTCATCAGTACGGAGTAGTCAACCAGCCAAAAGTCCAAAGAACTCTGGCTGAAGTGAGACACAACGTAAACAAACCATCATCGATCTTGTAACACCTATAGGTACGCCGGAAAAGATAAACTTTAACTGGCGGTACCTAGTGACAGAAAGAAACACTCCGAAAATCTCCCACCTCGATAGGTTTCTAAATGAAAGATTCCTTCTCAGTAGGAGTGGCAAGCCCGTCTAGCATATAGTGAGAGATAAGTGCCATGTGAAGTGGAATGAATAGAAAAATCGAATTTAAACGGTTTTCTTCACATAAAGGATTCAATATAAAATTGAACCAGAGAAAGGTAGATCTCAGGTGAAAAACAACTACTTTCCTGGCAAATACCACGCAGAACGTTGAATGATATCCACCTGAAAATCCATGCACACTTCCATAAAATATCAATGGACATTGAATGCAAATGTTTCTTTCTGATAAGCTCGATTATGTTTAATTTAAGTCGTGTTCACCTAACAATCCGCATACCGGTTTCAGGCTTCTTGGCCCTCATCAGTACGGAGTAGTCAACCAGCCAAAAGTCCAAAGAACTCTGGCTGAAGTGAGACACAACGTAAACAAACCATCATCGATCTTGTAACACCTATAGGTACGCCGGAAAAGATAAACTTTAACTGGCGGTACCTAGTGACAGAAAGAAACACTCGAAAATCTCCCACCTCGATAGGTTTCTAAATGAAAGATTCCTTCTCAGTAGGATGGCAAGCCCGTCTAGCATATAGTGAGAGATAAGTGCCATGTGAAGTGGAATGAATAGAAAATCGAATTTAAACGGTTTTCTTCACATAAAGGATTCAATATAAAATTGAACCAGAGAAAGGTAGATCTCAGGTGAAAACAACTACTTTCCTGGAAAATACCACGCAGAACGTTGAATGATATCCACCTGAAAATCCATGCACACTTCCATAAAATATCAATGGACATTGAATGCAAATGTTTCTTTCTGATAAGCTCGATTATGTTTAATTTAAGTCGTGTTCACCTAACAATCCGCATACCGGTTTCAGGCTTCTTGGCCCTCATCGGTACGGGTAGTCAACCACCCAAAAAGTCCAAAGAACTCTGGCTGAAGTGAACCAACGTAAACAAACCATCATCGTCTTGTAACACCTATAGGTACGCCGGAAAAGATAAACTTTAACTGGCGGTACCTAGTGACGAAAAAACACTCCAAATCCCCCACCTCGATAGGTTTCTAAATGAGATTCCTTCTCGTAGAATTGGCAAGCCCGTCTAGCATATAGTGAGAGATAAGTGCCATGTGAAGTGGAATGAATAGAAAAATCGAATTTAAACGGTTTTCTTCACATAAAGGATTCAATATAAAATTGAACCAGAGAAAGGTAGATCTCGGGTGAAAAACAACTACTTTCTGGCAAATACCGCAGAACGTTGAATGATATCCACCTGAAAATCCATGCACACTTCCATAAAATATCAATGGACATTGAATGCAAATGTTTCTTTCTGATAAGCTCGATTATGTTTAATTTAAGTCGTGTTCACCTAACAATCCGCATACCGGTTTCAGGCTTCTTGGCCTCATCGGTACGGGTGTCCACCAGCCAAAAGTCCAAAGAACTTGGCTGAAGTGAGACACAACGTAAACAAACCATCATCGATCTTGTAACACCTATGGTACGCCGGAAAAGATAAACTTTAACTGGCGGTACCTGGTGACGAAAAGAAACACTCCGAAAAATCTCCCACCTCGATAGGTTTCTAAATGAAAGATTCCTTCTCGGTAGAATTGTAAGCCGTCTAGCATAAGTGAGAGATAAGTGCCATGTGAAGTGGAATGAATAGAAAAAACCAATTTAAACGGTTTCTTCATAAAGGATTCAATATAAAAATTGAACCAGAGAAGGTTTTTCTATTCATTCCGCTACCTGGCATATCTCCCCTTAGACTGAACTTTACTCGAAAATCTTTCATTAAAAATATCGAATAATTGAATTTTTCTGTCCTGATACCGCCGATTAAGTCTTTCCGGTCGTGTTACAAAATCGATGATGTTTGTTTATGATTCCTCCCAAAATTCTGAACTTTGGGTTTTCCCTACGGGTGCCCGGCTTGCTGGTAAACGACAATTAATCACTTATCAAAAAACACATTTCCATTTTTATGGAGTGTTTTCGAAGTTCATTCAAGGCTCTCCAGTTTTCAATTTTTTTGGTGGCTGTTGGCGTTTAAATTGCCCTTCGCCACCTCCCCGGGCTTATGGCCTTAAAATAGGGAAATTTCGGTGTTTTTGGACCCCGGTTATTTTCCTGGAAATCGATATATTTTTTTACGTTGAAACCCTCCAAAGTTTAACTTTGTGATTACCCTCCGGAATTATTAGGGCGACTTTCATAATCGGCAAAAAAAATGTTCTCAATCATGATATTTTATGGAAGGTGGGATTCTCAACGTTCGTGTTGGGAAAAGTTTTCCCGAATCTTGGTAATCTATTGAATCCTAAAAATTTTGTTAAATTATTTCATCTTCCCTTGCTGTTCCTTTAAATTCTGTAAACGGTCTTGACTCCATTTAAAGTTTGACAAGTTTCTTACTTGTCTCTGGATGTTCCTAATTTCTTCGGAACCGCCCCCCCCCTTGTTCTTGTGTCTGGCCGTCCTACTGCAGAATTTCTTTCAAAGCTTCCAGATTCGGAAAGTCGCCGGAAAAGATTCGTTAATGTCGCTGCACAAGGAGTGACGCGTTGGGGAAACCTTTCCTGATAGATGCGTCTGGCCTCTGTTGAATTTCCGTCAGCCAAGCCGTATGCAAAAACCATATCAGCCATTTTATCATTCGTAAAGTCGGGCATGGTACCAAAAAATCACTTTTTAATCTCCGAACTGTGAATTTGTGACAGCGAACTTCTATTTTTATAAACGAACGTTCATAGCCTACTCGATTTAATTAACTTAATTTGCAAGCGGAGAGTGACAAAAATTATTGAAATCAAATTTGGCTATACTGATTAAGCAGTTTGATAATGCTCAGTTTAGAAGAAGTCTGTCCGGGTATACTGGGTATGAAGTTTGATGAAAATAACTGAAATTGCAAACAACTTATGACAAAAACCAACCATGTTTTGAAAAATTTCAACAATCTGTATCTCGAAAACAAATCATTTTTTGATGAACATTTCATAGGGAAAAAGTAGTTTATTTTGACGAGACCTACCACATACTTAGTTTTTGTAATGTTCTTAGCAACTTCACTTAGCGCCCTAGGAGCTAAGTAACGTGCATCGATATAGAAAATTGTAAATATCTCGAAAACGGTTACAAGACTCGATTGAAGACACTATGACATGGTGTGACAAATGGAGGCTGAAGCCAAACCCCGAAAAATCTCAACTGATAATCTTCAACCACAAAATAACAGATGATTCACCTACGGTAACTGTAAACAATCATACAGTAAGAAGTAGCACTGTAGTTAAGTACTTAGGAGTTTACATAGACCCAAAATGAACTTTAATCAGCTGATGAAAAAAAGTGCATTACAAAGAGCAAAACATTTCCGGACCCTTACCTATAAGAACAGAGGAATCAGCAGTAAACAGCTGCACACATCTATAAAACCATATGCCGTCCAATCCTGGAATATGCTCACCCAATATACCTCAACGTCAGAAATCCACCTCTGAAGAACTTGGAAGTTGCGGAAAGATCCAGCCTGCGAACAATCACCAAAATGCGACACCCGCAAAACCCCCTACATTATCCTCCAAACAATCTCCTTTACCAACGCACTAAAATGTACAACCAATCGTCGAGAGACTGAAAAAATTATCCCAGAAGTTTGCCAACAATCAAAACAATATTCAAATTATCCAAACCCAATCCATTAGTAGAGCCCCGACAGTGAACCCAAGATTCAATTTAAATTAATTTGATAATACACCTTGATGGAATGCCTCAACACTTTGGCAGAAAGGCCAGAAAATTAACAAATCTCAAATTATTATTTTTTTTTTTTTTTGCAAATTAAAATATATATGTATGTATATATATATATATATATATTTGCATATACAAAATAATGTAACTATAACTGAATTACGAATGTATAACAGGCTGAAGGACTCCGGTCGGTAGCCTATTGGGTAACCAATAAAGTACTTTTATTATTATTATTATTTCTCGAAAACGGTCACCTCCACCGTTGTTGACGAAGTGTACCTTTTTTATTCGGAAAAGGTGTGGGAAAAAGGTTTTTTCATGAAAAGTACCAAAAGTTTACTGTCGAAAATCTTAGGGCAATTAGAAATAAATAATGACAGCGTACGCAGCACCCTCTAGATGTTACATGAAAATTAATACGAAATTATGATTTCCCACGTCAAAAAAACCCCGGGTACCAAATTTCGTGCGAATAACTTATTTTTTGCAAAAGTTATTTTTAAAAAGCGAACGAAAAAATCAATTTCAACACCCTGTATCTCCGAAACGAAGCATTTCCGGACACAAGTTTATATAGACTTTTTTTCTTAAAATTGTCTCAGGAATACGTCACTCGGATATTTCAACGTACTTATGTTACACCCTGTATATATATATATATATATATATATATATATATATATATATCGATGACGTTCTATCCTGTAAGGTGATGGGAATACAATTTTTTTTTTTTTCAAGTAGAAAACTGAAGAAAATCGACCAGTCCGAGCTTTACCTCCGAAAATAATCAACTCGTGCGATAATAGGGCGTTTCCACAATTTATGAACGCACTGTATATAGGGATATTGTTTTATTTGAAACATACTAATATTTTCATACTTATGTTGAATCAAATTTTGGCTTCCTACAATCAACAAATAGTTTTCTGAGATATCGTACAAATATCGCAAAATGTTTTTATTTCGTTACTGATATTACGCCAATATTATTGAACATAACATTGAATTGTTTGGAATCAGTACCATTAATAGTGGTTTTTTCATAACCACTGTGACATGAGAATGCTATTCCTCAGATTGGAATGAAATATTTTGTTTTTCAGGAAAATCTATTGAAATGTGAATCGTGGGATGCACGAGCGAACATGGCTACTAACCTTGTCGGAGAACGATCAACTTACGGACCTGCCTCTCAGAAACTGGTTGCAAATGGAATATATGGCAGAATAAGAGCCCTCGAAACATATACTCCCTCATACAGCAAACTCAAGTCTAAAATTAAACTTTACAAACCTAGAGACTCAAACATTCGTGGATTCGAAGTGGATTATGGGCTATCTCAAATCAGTGAACAACAGGTGGACGTTGAAGTTTTCGATGGTAATCACGTTACGATTTTGGATAACTTGGAAGTTGCGAATGCTTTGAATTCTCTGATCGGTTCCGAGAACTCAACCTCTACCAATGATTCATAGAAGAGTTATGAATTTGAGGATAATTTCAACGCACTGAAGGAACGTTATTCCCTACAGAACAATTTATAAATCGAAAACCTACCGATTCTCACACGTGCATATAGTATTCACTTTAATTCTACTGAAGAATAGACAAGCGCTTGTTTATCTAATGCTACCAATGCTTATGGCGATCATATGTATGATTTTTTTGTAGAATAATCTAGCAAGGGACCTCATATTGATCTATATAATGTGAAAATTTCCTTTTTATACGGCAATAACGCCGGAAAGGAAAAATATGAAGCAACAAACTGTAATTGCTGCCTGCTTTATTATTAAAAGTCCGATGTAATTAAAATTATGTTATCACACGGGACCTACATATTTCTTGCTGGGAAAAATAACGTGAGTGTTTTTAATATGCATTTGAGTGAAATAAAGGTTGACAACCGCTTATTCATTCTTAATATCATTCTTGGCGAGGAACAAATCATAGAAGTAAACATACCGCATATTACAGAGAAGTCAAATTAAAATTACAAATTGATTTGGGTTTGAGAAATGGAGGAGAAGTGATTTGCGAAACGGAAGTATAATTTGTTTCAAGAGATTTTAATGTTATTTTTGAATCCAGAATACCGAATGCAGTAACGAATAAAATATTTCGTTAATAAATAAATATTTTTGGAAGCATAAATTAGAATGAAATTTATCTATACAATGTCACCTTATTCTATTTTTAGATGAATCGAATGAACCTTCTACAGGAAACCCAATTGATTTATTTTCTTGGAATAAATGTCAAATTTTTCAAGTCTATTCCCATTTTGACAATTCCATTAAACTCACCCAATGAAATCATAACATAGGGTGTGCACTTCAAGGTGACACTGTTTATTTCTACCATATCGTAAAATATGTTGTTTTAACATATCATTCGGATGGAAATATTGATTCAAATAATCTACATGTCATATCTGATGATTCTTTGAAAGATCAAAATATCTCACTGAATCGCATATGAAAGTTTGCTAAAAAAATATCGCCAATATAATGTGAGATCACATTGTTTACATATAAACCCTTTTTCCTCCATATCGTTATCACTTATTTCTGTGATTTTAGATGAGTTAGGTATACAGGGCCCGCCAAAATCTTGGAACCATATGGGACTTTTTTTTATTGATAATTTCTCAGAAAATGTAATTCTTCATAAAAGTTGGTGCATTCAATTAAACTAACGGTTGAGTGGGAATCGGGCGATATTCTAAATTCACTAGAGAGTAAAGTGACATTACTAGGGAAAATATCGATTTTTTTTATAAAAAAAGTTGTTTGCAATTGGAAGATATTCCCAGTTATCCAGTTTAGTCTACCAATTACTAATTTCAGTAACTGCTTGATGAGTTGACCTCAATTTCTAATGGGAATTATCGAAAATAATTTTTGCGTAGTAAATTACTAAATTAGCATAAATTGTCTGTCAAAGCAATTGACTGCTCTAACAAAAAAAAACCGGCTTGAAAAAGAGGTCAATCAATAACCACAAAACAAATATTTAAATTAATACCCTAATAATTGACTGCTCTAACAAAATCTTGAAGATGAGTCCAAAAAAACAGTAATGGAAATATAATGAAATAAAGCCAGGATCCTTGAAAAAGAGGTCAATCAATAACCACAAAATACATACTTGGTAGTTAGGTGTACTGGATAAGTGGGAATATCTTTTAATTACAAACAACTTCTTTCAATAACATTTTTCGATATTTTCCATAGTTATGTCATTTTACTCTATAGTGAATTTAGAATTTCGGCCGATTCCTGCTTAGCCGCACGCCACTGATGATAACGGCTGTGCGCGTATTCAGTTCAATTGGATGCACCAACTTTTATAAGGAATGAAATTTTCTGAGAAACAATTAATTAAAAAAAACCCAGATTTTGACGGACACTGTATATATTATCATTCTTTATACCTTTACTATGCCAAATTTCTTGAGCAAAACTCAGTTATAGATTTTTTTATTTGCTCATTACTGACTGCCTTGATAGTTTTGACACTAATTACATCGAATTGGATGTTTCTTTGGTTCGTCCACCCCCATTTCAATTTCCTAATTCAATTTTGAAAATTGCTTTTGATGATTTTTTATATATTTATCGTTTCTTATGATATCTTCCAGAACAATTTTTATGTAAACTCTGTTTTGTACTATACTTTTTGTTTTTTTCGATATAAAATTAGGTAGGTGTAATTTGTACTCTATGAGTATTAAGGAGTTTTTTCTGAACGAGAAATGAACATTCGTGATAACATTTATTTCAGTTTGAGATGAAGTGTTTTACCAAAAATGCATAGCAATTAAATGAGTTATTGTAGTTATTAAGATTATGTTCAACATATTTTCGAAATTGACAATAAAATGTAAAAGCCGCAACGGGAGTTTTATTTCTTATAACTGATTATATAATACAGAGAAGATTGTTTAGAGACATACATGTACAAGATAAATGGTATTGGGCCCTATTCTGAGCTCCACACTGAGAAATATTCAGATTGTTCTCATTTCAATACATTTTCGAACCATAAGTGAATTTATATTCATGTCAAACCAAGAGTTGAATTAGTTACTTTTCTTCCATCACTAAAACTAATACCATTCACTTAAGAAAACTTGTTTGTACCAAAAGTCCGTCGCCCCCCTCCCGTAACTTCTTTATTTTACATGTTAAATACAGAAACGTAGGGTATCATTCGAACTCTTTAATGACTCAAGTTTTATTTAATCATGGCTTTGACTTTATTTCTCTGAATTTTATATTCAGTGAATAATTCATCATTTTCAAAATTTTGTTTGTTGATTTGTTGAAACTATGAACAGGATGTTCATAAAATCAGATGTAGTTTAATGTCTAGCGTGGCTTTAGCCGGGGAAGTAGTTGTTTTCTGTTAGACATTCACAAAAAATAACTTCATTTTTATCGGTGATTTTTCAATTCACAGAAAAATCTTTCTATCAATATTCAATTGAGAAGGTTTCCCTTTTCAATTTGTTTAGGTATTTCGATTTTTTTATTTCTAACTTTCATTTCAAGAATCAATGAAACAGTAATCCAATCATTGTTTTCACGTATTCTCATATTAGACCAGTGCTAAAGCCTTTGAAAATGGTAAAAAGTGAAAAAAAATTATAGTAGGATGAAACCCATTGGAAAAGGTAGAGAATATTACAAAAATGAAAGGAAAAATAATTTACGGGCGATCTGAGGACGGGAAGTGGAAGGGGGTGAGTTTTTAAGGGTAAAAAACGGTTTATCTCGATTTCCGGCAAAACTACAAGTCCTATGTGAAAAATTCAAATAACCAAGTTTTTTGGTTTTTTATTTTTACCTTCTACAATTTTTTTTTTACGAAATTTGGTGAAAACCTCTTTTTTATGTTCCGAACACACTGTCATTTTTTTTATTTAAAATATTTATTTTTTCATCTTATTTTGACTTAATATCGAAAAAGCACCCTAATTTTCAATCAAAAATTCTCCCGTCAAAATATTAGCTTTTTTTAAAAAAGTCGGTGGGCTTTTTGTTCGTTGAAATTTCTACTTTCTGATGGTATAAAAAAAAGTACATTACTATGACAGAAAATGCAAAAAAACGAAAAAACCTCGAATCCGAATTTAATAAGACAACTACAATATTTTGAGAAAGTTGTAGAATCTTCTTAAAATTATATGCGTAGATGCCTATTTATTGCTATTTTGAGATAACTTATATACCCGAGTGACCTACGGAAAATTTTAGCCCATCAAAAGGTATTTCATAGAGAAGTGGGGGAGGGGCTAGGATGGTCTGGGCCTTACTACCTGTTATTTCTTTGCATTTTCTGAGAACATTTACCATAGTAATGTATTTTTTTTACACTATCAGAAAGTAGAGATTTCAACGAACAAAAAGCCCACCGACTTTTTTAAAAAACTTGATTTGTTGACGGGAGATTTTTGATTGAAAATTAGGGTGCTTTTTCGATATCAAGTCAAAAGAAGGTGGAAAAATAGATATTTCAAATAAAAGATATTACAGTGTGTTTGGGACATAAAAAAGTGAGTTTTCACCAAATTTCGTGAGTTTTTTTTTGTAAAAGGTAAAAATAAAAAACCAAAAACATGGTTATTTGAATTTTTCACATAAATTTTGAGATTATGTGTGGATACCAAAGTTGTGGATCTGTTCATTTCCTACAACTTTGCCTCCCAACTTTTTTCCATAGGACTTGTAGTTTTGCCGGAAATTGAGATAAACCGTTTTTTACCCTTGAAAACTCACCCCCTTCCACTTCCCGACCTCAGTTCGCCCGTAAATTATTTTTCCTTTCATTTTTGTTATATTCTCTTCCTTTTACAATGAGTTTCATTCTACTATAATTTTTTTTGGTTTCTAAAATTATCGACCCTGGTCTATATATATTTTGGTAGAAGATAGATCTTTAGCTTCTAAAATCATATTCATTAATTCCTGAAATTCCCCACATTGGGTTCTTTTTAAATTTTAGAATTTCAACTAGTCATAACTTTGATATTATGAATAAATTCTCATGAAATAATGGTTACAGCTATTTGAAGGTATTCTAAAACCAGAGAAATGATCACAGTATGCCCTAAAAATTAGAATAAATATTTGAGATTTTGCCCCACAGTGGACTTATTGCTACTTAACATTAAAAATAGTATATTACACTACAAAGGCAGGAAGTCAAAATTTCCTGCACTACGCAGTGCCCCTGTGGTGTATACTATTTTCCTTCATAGCTGGTCGAAAGTACAACTATTTACATTTTTAAATATTTATTATAAACAATATACGTTCCAGCTGACCTCTCGTTGCGCTGTCATGTTTCACAAAGCATAAATATTTGTTCCCGCTTTCCGTCTCCCTCTTTCTCTTGTGTGTAATCCTATCTATCTCGGTGAGCATGAGGAATATTTGCTCCGGGGTTTACGGAGGGCGTGGTCTGTCAATGTCACCGATGCGTAAATTAAAATCGATGGAGAAAGTATGTAAAGACTTCAACAGTTTCAAAAAACACATGCGATCCTTTCTGAACTCGAATGTATTTTACACAGACGAGGAATACATAGATGCCCTACTGTCCAGACCTAAATGAGCTGGCACATGTCAGCTTTTTTCAATTTGTACTACTTTTTTATGTTTGTTAGTTCTCAATGTAATTGTGTGTGGTCATGCTGGTTGTGTACTATTTGTATTTTACTTTTATCTAACTCGTTTATTATCTGTATCTAATTTTTTATCTAATTTGTGCTCTTTCCCTAATCATTAGTTTTCACTTACTTTATATATATATATATATATACACTGACTTATCCTATTTGTATACTTATACATCTAAAAGACAAACTTATCTAACTATCTATAGTTCATCCATTATCAATTGCAGAAGCACAAAAAACAAGTTTCCCAGTCTTGAGGCGTAATCCTTTGATATAACTAATCTTATTTAGATATTAAAATATTTCAAAAATACATAAAAAAAAATATGCCATAAACGAGGAAGTATGTATTAATAGGCAATCGGATCATCATAATTAATTTTCCCATGGTCGAAAAAAAGGCATATTTTCGAACAAAACACATCACAACTATAGAATATTAGATGCTACTGGCTTTCATTTACTCAGACCTCCTGAAACTGGTGATTTATTAGTCTCAACTTTCTTTCTCGAATTTTCTGCTATTTGCCCATAATAATCACCTGCAATAGGTATGTTTCTACCAAAGGTCGAAAATGCTGATGAATATCCTGTAGCATCACTCTTTGAAGTACGTATTGCTTGTGCAATCTTAAAAATGGACTGATCCCAAGTCTTATGATTTTCTTTTATGTATAACCTTACGGCCGTTACTATTGTTCTGCGTTCAGTGGCATTAATTTGAGGATGATATCTGGCTGTATACCAAGTTTTCTGAACTTTATACTGCGATATAAAAGATTTAAATTCCTTACTAGTGAAAACTGACCCATTATCACAAGCAAAAATTTGAGGTTCTCCAAAAACAAGAAAAACTCGATTTTCCAAGAATTTTATAATAGCCTTAGATGTGGCTCTAACTTATGGATGTATTAGCACACATTTTGTAAACCAATCAACAACCACCAAGAGGTACTGATTTCCATTTTTGGACCTTGGATAGGGTCCTAATAAGTCAGCAGATATCAATTGAAAAGGAAAATTTATATTTTTGTAAGAACCCATTAGTCCAGCTCGAGGTAAATTTGATGATTTACAAGTAGCACAAATAGAACATTTCCTAACATACTTATAAACACTTTTTCTAAGACCAGGCCAATAATACAGATCCTGAATACGCGCTAAAGTTTTAGCAATACCTAGATGCCCCGCCGTTTCATCATCATGAAACATTTCCAACAATTCTAATCTATTAGCTTGGGTACCACAATTTTCCACTCAGATAAATTTCCTGAAAATATGTTTATACAGTATATTTTGTTTACTTAAAGAAATAGCTGCCTGGATTTCCTAACCTTTTTACACATGTCATATACCATTTATCTGGTTTAAAGTAGATAAATTTAAAACAGATGCCTCAATTGGACACCTAGATAAAGCATCAGCCACTACATTTAGTGTGCCTTTCCTGTGCTCGATATTAAATGAAAACTGAGACAACTCCATTGCCCACCTGGCTAATCTTCCAGAAGGATTAGACATGTTATTCAACCTAACTAAACTTGCACAATCAGTAATAACTTTGAAATAAGTACCTTCAATGTAACACCAAAATTTTTCAATGCCAAAAATTACTGCAAGCAGCTCTTTTTCAGTGGTCGAGTATTTACGTTGACACTTATTCAAAGTTTTACTAGCATATGCTATAGGGTGCTCAATCCCATCAGTTTTTCGATACGAAACGGAACCTACGCCCGTATTTGATGCATTGCAATATATAATGAAGGGAAGAGAAAAATCTGGACTGGCTAACACAGGTGCTGTAGTTAAAGACTTTTTCATTTCCTCAAAAGCTTTGTCAGCTTCATCAGACCATTCCATAGGTTGCCATTTCTTCCGACCCCTCAACAGATCAGTTATTGGACTACATAATGAAGAAAAATTATTGAGAAACCTTCTATAATATCCAACCATACCAACCAGTCGCCTGATTTGTGTGGTTGTCTTAGGTTTATCATATTTTAAAATTGCAGATACTTCAGAATAATCCATTCTGAGACCCTCTTCATCAACTACATAGCCAAGAAAATTAAGGGATGGTCTACAAAACTGAGACTTCTCATAATTGATAGTAAGACCAGCGCGCTTCAAGGTATCCCTGAGCTTAAGCAAAATTTCCATATGAGTTTCAAAATCTGGAGTAGCAATGATAATATCATCAATATAATAAAAAACATAAGGTTCAAGGGATGGACCTATAACTAAGTCCATTAAACGGCACATAGTTTGACTTGAGCAAGAAAGACCAAAAGGCATGCGCACATATTCGAATAGCCCTCTACCGTGTATTGCAAAAGCTGTCTTAGGACAAGAAAAAGGCATTAAACAAATTTGATGGAAAGCCTTCTTAAAATCAACCGAGGAAAGAAACTTAGCATCTCTCAACTTACTCAATATTGAGTCAAGAGTCATTGGATAAGCATCCGGTACCTTTACAGAGTTCAATTTTCTGGAATCCAACACAACCCTAAAATCGCCAGAATGCTTCTCCACCAACCAAACATGGTTACACCATGAAGAATGCGAAGGTTGAATTATGCCCATTTACAGCATTTCATCCACTTCCTTATTAAGATGTTTCAGCATTGCAGGAGATAAAGGATACTGCCGCTGTCGAATTGGTGAAGCCGAACCTGTATCAATATTGTGTTCGAATAAATGGGTTTTACCTATTTTATCAGCTGGTGCGATTTCTAAAAAAAAAACAACAACTAACTCCAGCTTACTCTGCTGTGCTGCAGTAAGGTCCTCACTAGAATGAATTGTGTTGACCGCACATGTATCAACCTGCTGCCGCAACCCAAAGGATAAATCAGAAAAATTTACTTTGATCTGGAGTTTGTTGAGAAAATATACACCCTGTATCAGTGTATGCTTGAGAGATGGAATAATCAACTCGTCAGTTTGTCCTAGGAGAGAAATTGGCATATCCAGATATCCAAGGCACTCCTGCCGTACACCATCCGCCGTAGTTACTTGTAAAACTTCATCATTTTTTATGTTGAGATTCCACTTTTCCAACAGAAAAAGTCCATTCGAACCCAATATAGAAGAACAACTTCCAGAATCAACCAAACATAAAATTTCATCATCAAAAATTTTAACTCTCAGATAGGGACGATTATCATTTGACTTCCTTTCAAAAATTGGATTCAGTGAAGGTACGTTCAAACTACTTTTATCTTTTTTCTTGATAATTGAATCAGAAGGTAATATCAAAGGTAATTCTGACGGTAATTTAGAGGGTGATTTAGTAAATACTCTTGAAGGAAATTGACTGGAATCTGATTTATTAGAAAGAAAATTCTTCACTACTCCTAACCAATTTTGCCATTCTATAGAATTAACTATGTTAACCTTTGATAGACTTTTACGCTTTTTTAGATTACATTTGTAACATACTACCCTTGTAATACCTTTTTTCCCACAGCCATAACAAAATAAAGTTTTCTGGGAACGACAATTCCTGTGAGAATGACCTTCTTTTGAACAATTCCAACAACGCATGGAATTTATTACTGATACTTCTTTGTTCGGATTAAAATTTCTTTGAAAAGATAAATTCTGAGACTCTTCAAAAACTACACAACTTGAATCTGGCTCTAATAACCCTGATCTCCTTGTTGGAGGTGGCTTATATCTTTCTGACCGTTCACGAGACTCCTCCACTTTCTTGCACAAATTGCTCAGCTCAGATATATTACCAATATCACACAAAGACAAGTAATTAATGAAAAAAGGTAATAAATTTCTTCGAATGATATTCACCATTTCCTTTTCACTAGGTTTTTCTTCCAATCTATTGAAAAGACCAACCATTGAAGAAATATATATGACGACCCTTTCAGACGAACCTTGAGTTCGGTTAATAATTTCAATTTTCAGATCTTCATCATAAAAATATGGCAAGAAATCATCTTTGAGCTTTTGAACTAATTCATCCCAATTTCTAAAAAAAAATCTGTAATTGTTATACCAAATCCAAGCTTGATCTTTCAATAGATCTCCAGCAGATAAGAATAGATCGTTTTTCGAAACATTTCGTGCAAAACTGAAAGCGTCAACTTTTTCTAGAAAATATATTAATGATTCATTACGAGAATCACCACTGAAATGAATATTCCATTTATATGGAAGAACTGGTTTTAGAAAATTGAAATGAGGTGGCTGTTGAGTCAAGCTAGTAAGAGTAAACATTTGAGCAGATGACGTTATTTTAGCAGCTGAATTTCCATCCAACTCTAACATTTCTAATCGTAAAAGCTTTTTACTCATTTCCTCAATTTCGTTATCTACGCCTAGTTTCTTAATTCTACCAGAAATATGACAAAGTCTAGAATTTAACTGTTTGTATTCACTTTCGCTTATTTGACTTAAGAAATCAATTTCTGCTTTCAAGCTTAATAACTTTTCTTTAATTTCTGATATATCCTCATCATGTGTATAACAATTAACAAAACCCTCAAAAAAGCTACGATACAAATTTTCTTGACTCAAAAGTCCTCTCAATAAATTTCTACGTTTTTCAACATCACCTGTTGGCTCAACGTCCCTAATTTAAATCTCATAATCAAGTTCATAACTTCTGAGATTATTAACTTCCATTTCTAAAATTTTTAGGTAAAATATAACTCAAAAAAAAATATCAAAAGGCCTTTCAACCACCAAAATGTCAAAATACCAAATATAAAAATATCAAAACACCCTATATATATATATATATAT
Organism: Gonioctena quinquepunctata; assembly: GCA_018342105.1. Taxonomy (NCBI): domain Eukaryota; kingdom Metazoa; phylum Arthropoda; class Insecta; order Coleoptera; family Chrysomelidae; genus Gonioctena; species Gonioctena quinquepunctata. The sequence goes on along the minus strand of JAFIRS010005841.1, from coordinate 11,659 downwards.
ATATATATATATATATATATATATAATATATAAATTTAGAAATAACGACTGAAAATTGGTATGAACAGTGGGGAATAACGGGGATCTTCAGTCAGCACAACTGTTGATCTATGAAAAACTCTTTAATACGATGGACCGAGCTTTTCATAGTTCAACACTTGTGCTGACTGAAGATCCCCGTTATTCCCCACTGTTTTTATATATATATATATATATATATATATATATATATAGTATATATAGTAAGCAAATATCAGTTCAGAAAAATATATATATATATATATTTATATATAGTATAGTATATATAGTAAGCAAATATCAGTTCAGAAAAATATTTCAAGATAAAATTCGACAAGTTCAGCAATGAATTTCCAAACCAATGTTCAAAGTTTATTGCTGTGTTTTTACAGAAGGAAAAAAAAACAAAAGATATTTTTTTTTCAAAAAAACAATTTCAAGTACCTAGTCATTTAAACGTTTGGGCGCCAATGTAATAAAATTCAAGTTTATTGTTATAATAGAATGCGCAGACTATTCAGTGAAGAGCGGTGTGGACAAAAATCCAAATTCCCTATTCAATAGTGATTGCAAATCAAATAACTTTCCTTCTGTAAATACCTACAGCAATAAAACAAATACCAACTTATAACAATGTATTTACAAATTTTACCATCTTCCAATTCTTTAACATTGAATGAATTTTAATTCCAACACAAGAAAACGAATAAAGTTTTTGCCTGCTGAACCTGTCAGTTTATCGATGTCGATGTACCTTGATTGTATTTTTGTGTAGCTACACTTTACGAAGTTGTTTGGCTCGCAATCAGGGGGTACTTATAGCTGCTGGGCGACCGATCAGGTGGACACAAGCATCTGCTTCTAGTCCATTGAGTGTGTTCTCAGCGATTTGACATTAAAAACAATATTGTTTGTGTCAGAATTTGATATACAAAAATTCTACTTCTTGAAACTTGGAATATTTTCAATGCACTCCTCAACTCATTGTTGTTACAATTGAGTGTAATCTCATCAAGAGATTATTACTTAAAATCAATTGAGTATACAAATGAGTTATATCCAAAACTGAAATCGAAGAACTATTTTTAATAACTTTATGAATGAATGAAAATTGATCTTTATATGGAAAAGATGATTTTTTCTCTGAATTCGAGCAACCAAGATTATACGTTATCAAGAATTGAAAATCAGAATTCGTTACAATCAAGTTTGTTGAATTTGATAAACGAAAGTTACTTCAATTTCAGCGATATTCAAGAAAGGCATATGAGAATCAATGTTTGACCAGCCGTCAAATACCCTTGACTAAATATCCCCGACAACATATCCCCGACAAAATATCTCCATGACAAATTATCTCCGGACAAAATATCCTCGGACAAAATATGATAAAAAATCCCCCTAGAATTTGGGGTAAATATCCCCATGATGAAAAATCCCTGTATAATTTGGCGTCAAAAATTGTTCTATACTGACACTTCGTGGGGGCCTAATGAGTTACGTTCAGTTTCTCTTAGTTAGTCTTAGGTTATTTATACATTGTATGAGAAATTAATTTGATTATCTGTGTATTGTTCCAATGTTTATTTGATTCATTCGTTAACATTTTTATTCAATTAATTGGTATTCCTTTGATTAATTTGAAAGTATAAAAAAAAAATTCACACTTGTTTATTTGTAGTTATAATTTTGTTATTTATGTGATTGTTTTCTAAAGACTTAAATAAAAATGTGTTTCTATGAATTTACAACTGAAAATAATAATTTGTCGTGTGTGTGTCTATGTTTGTCCAGGAATATTTCGTCTTGGGGGTGTTATGTCTGGGGATGTTTTGTGTTGGGGATATTTTGTCCTGGATATATTTTGTTCGGGAATATTTTGTCGTGGATTCTTTGTTGGGGATATTTTGTCGGGGATATTTTGTCCGAGGATGAAAACGCATGGAACCACCTGTATACGTTTTCTAGTAGAAAATCGATTTTTCTAACATTTTTGTGTGAAAAATATATTTTTGGTAGCGAGCACCTATTTTTCATTTATTGGGATTTGAAATAATCGATGCATTTGAATTATTTCCGTGGGGCTCGTAAGTCGCCTCTGAGTAGTAAATATCGGAAAAGTTACGCCAATGCATTTGTCTTCTTTCATGCAATAGTTTTCTACATTCAATACTTGAATGTAGTCAAAAAATGATTGTTGCTTTTTGTTACATAGTTTTTTTGGACTCTTTTCCGATTTAAATAAATAACATTCAGGTGAGTACTTGTCATGTCATTTCAATCCGTTCTTGTGACAGTAAAGTTGTTTTCTGTATGTGTTCCAAACTTTTTCGAATGACAGCATACACGAATAGCCAAATGGCTAATATGATTTACGTATACGGTTTTGCCGATGGCAATTGCTATGAGGCTAGACGTATTTATAATGAAAGATTCCCTAATCAGCGAGCGCCGAATCACCAGACATTCAGAAACCTTTTTCAGCGGCTTATGGAGTCTGAATCCTTTAAAAAAGCTCCAGTGGCAGGCAGATCGTTGACTACTAGGAGACCAGAAGTTGAAGAAGCTGTTCTTCAGGCAATCACAGAAGATCCACAGACAAGCACGAGAAAAATTGCGCAAAATCTGAAGGTACATCACAAATTAGTTTAGTTAATTCTCAAACAAAATCATTTATATTGTATATTGCATTGTTGCCACGAGATTTTTTTTTCATGTAACATTTTGCCAATGGATACTGCACAAAACCCTCAATTTACTGCAGAGATTTTATTCACTGACGAGGCACATTTTGGAAAGAACGCCATAATGAACTTTCATAATAATCATGTGTGGTGTAACGAAAACCCTCACGCAATAGTTCAGTCCAGGTTTCAACACCAGTTTTCATTGAATGTGTGGATTGGTATTGTTGGGGATTATTTGATTGGTCCCCACTTTTTTCCAGGGACTCTTAATGGAAATTATCATGATTTTCCTGAGAATATTTTGCCTGGATTACTTGAAGACATTCCACTTTTACTGAGACGAAGAATATGGTTTATGCATGATGGAGCGCCAGCGCATTTTACTTTAATAGTTCGTGAATTTTTAAATCTGCGATTTAGAAACAGATGGATTGGTCGAGGCGCTGAAGTTCCAAATAAATTCTGGCCTCCGACGTCCCTGGAAATGAATCCGATCGTTATTTTTTCTGTGGGGTTACTTGAAGGTCCCAGTTTATACGGTGTCGATAGAAACCAAAGAACAACTTCGTCAACGAATCATTGCTGGATGTGACGCTATCCGAAATGCACCAGGTATAATGGAACTATACGTGGGTCCATGAGACGCATGCATAATGGTGCAAGGTGGTCATTTCGAACAATCACTTTAATTATTACTCAACTAACTGTTTCAATATTAAATTGGTCTCAATTACTCTTATTATTATTATCATTAAATCATAATAACACCCGATTCCTATTTTAAAATTAAATTGAAGAAAAATAATTTCTTCACCTAAATCAATTTTGAATTTAAGAATCTTGTCATTTAAAATCACTTGCATCGATTATTTCAAATCCCAATAACTCGAAAACAGTTGCTAGCAGCGACCTCTACCAGAAATATATTTTTCACACAAAAATGTTATGAAAATCGATTTTTCCACTAGAAAAAGTTATACAGGTACATACAAAAAAGTAATGACATTTCAAATGACTGAAAAGACATGTAGGTGGCGCCACCCCCACGAAAGAGACAAACTAACATAAAATTTGATTTAGTCATCGAAAAGTACTCCCAGATACCAGACTTTACTCGAATATAACAATTATTTTGAAATGTATTCACAAAAAATTAAAATAAGAATTCAACTTTCACACCCTGCATCTCAGAAACGAATAACTTGCGGACATATGTTTATAGGAACTTTTCTTCTTAGTTTGACGTCAGCAACATGCTCCTTAATTTTCTACATGTACTCAAGAAACACCCTGTATAACAAAAATGAATGTCTGTGTTGGCAAGCTCATAAATTGAGAACGGCTGGACCGATTCGGCTAATTTTTTTTTAGAAAACGGGATAACGAACGAAAAAACGGGACAACGAGATAACATGACAACGGGAAAACAGGAGAACAGGAAAACGGAATAACAGGAAAACTGAGTAACGGGATAACGGGAGAAAGCTATTCCGAGGTAACGGGAAAACAGTATAAAGCGGAAACAGGAAAACGGGATAACAGGAAAATGGGATAATGGGATAACTGGATAACTGGATAACAGGATAACTGGATAACAGGATAACGGGATAACGGGATAACAGGATGACAGAATAACATGGTAAAGGGACAACGGGAAGCGGGCAGAGTTAAAGGCAAAACCTAGATGGAACAACACAAAAAAGAAAAAACTACGCGGACGAGAGTTTTCAGGAAAACAAAATTCAGGGAATATAGAAATTGGACAGGACAACGTCTGTCGAGTCAGCTAGTAAGAAATAAAACTTCCATTTCGGCTTTTACATTTTATTGTCAGTTTCGAAATGATGAAAATATGCCTAAATCATCTAAGACTACAGAAAGTGAAAATTATATGGAAAAAAAGAATGTTTATATGTTTCAATAAAATACTCTTTCTTCAAAATAACAATATTTCCTAATAACACAAGGATGTCCTAGGTATGTCCTTTTTATGTACCGCGGTACAAGGACATGATTGAGACATCCAGGGGATGTTCCGCAGAGGTTGTCCAGAGGACATCCCATCTGGTATATACATAGATTGTCCCATTCATGTCCCTGGTATTTCTGATATCCATTATCATATATAAGAATCGTCGAAACTCATCAAAATGTTCATTGAAAATTCAAAGTTGATATTCAGTTTTGAAAATGTTTGTTTTTCTTCTAGTAAATAATTATTAAGAAAATGGAAATATATCTCAGAAATTTCTGGGAAGTGACCATTTCGCAAGCAGAAAATTATTTATACCCTTAATCTAAATTCTCAAATTATACACAAATCCCAAACACAATTGCATTTCGGTATCTGTGGTTTCGTCCTGTTTGGCTTTCGGAACATTGTTTGAATTATTTGGTGATCTGTCAACAAGTTAACTTCACTTTGCATAATGTTCAAGTTTCTAACTTTTTTTTGTTCAATGTAAAAAGATTAGCGGCATCCTTATTGTGTTTGACGGTTTAACATTTGAAGCATTTTATCAGTTATAGTTTTGTGTATATCATAGTTGAGAAATTGAAATAATAAGTTGAGTTTAAGGTTGGTAAAACAATAATTAACAAAATATTGAATGTAATCTTTTGGAACAAAGACTTGATTGTTTCAATAATATGGTTATTCGATTCTGAATATTATGTTTATAGTATATTCATTAATATATTATAGGTACATATTAATATAATGGATCGTAGGAGGAAGGACTCCTCAACGCTTGAGAGAAAAAATACACTCAGTAAATATTATAAAAGGACAAGAAAACTTGGAAGACAAAATGAAGAATTTCGAGAGGCTTGTAGTGGGTCTTCTACTAGTACATTAATGACTGTAAATTATGATATTCATATAACATTACCTTCTACAAGTTTAGATAAAATATTCCTGAAGTTGATAAATGTGAATCAATTTCTGAAAATTTGTCTGGTGGTTCTTCCCTTCGAGAATTGAGCCCTACATCAAGATAATATCTAGTTCAAAATTATCATGTTGGGAACTTCCATGAAGATGTTGAAAATTCAAATGATAACATAAATTCAAAGTTAACTGAATGGGACTTGAAACACAACATAACACATGCAGCAATAATACTTGGTGAGTATTTTTATCTATTATTGTAAATCCCAAAAGAGCTATAGGTAACATGATATCTGTATTAGTAATTTTTTTCATTGTCAATTCAATCTGCAATAATATCTTCTGCAATAATATCTCCGCAGAAGTTTTTCAGGAGGACCAAAGAGAGAAGCCACAGAGAAAAAGATAATGCAATGCCTGCCATAAATGCAACACCCTAATATGTGAACAATTTTCAACTGATTCACCTAGCCTTTTTTTGTTCATTTGTCATTTGACATTTGTGTTTATTTGTCATTATACATAGGATCAGTTTTTGTTTGGCGTTTTTTTATCATATTTTTACACAATATGACATAATTAATTTCTGAATAAAACCCGTTTTGTGTTGGGAATCTTATTAGATTTAATTTTTTCCATATTTTCCATGAAATTTTTCAAATTAAATGAATGAAAGAAAAGGGCATTCGAGGACTTCCAGGGGATGTACCATATATCACAGGGATGTCCCTGGGACATCCCTAGGGTGTCCCCTTGATGTCCATTGTCGGGACTTGTTACATCCCACTCAAAAGGACATCCTTTGATGTCCTTTTGGGAAAGAGGATGCCCCCTTTGACTTCCCTAGTATGTCCCCATGTCCCATTAAAGGATATCCCAGGGGTTCTAGTGCTGGGACCCCTTGACTTGGTGTTGTTAGGGTTATTCACCTTTGAGTAGGGGGGGTTTCCATAAGAAACGATTCTTATTATAAGATTCCAGTGGAGATATTTGAAAACCAAAAAAAAAAATTTTTCGTTCCTAATTTTCAAATGGAAATTTCAAAAAAAAAATTTTCATGACATGGGGGATTATTTAAAATTAATTTTACTAGCCAAATAATAAGTGAACACCATTTGAATGACTTTATTGAATGACGTTAATAAAAATACTTTAAAATTTTAAAACACAATTGTTTCAAAAAATTGACCGTGTCTAAAATTTCCCTCCTCAAATTCATAATTTTTCATGAATTGTTGGTAGAGATTGAGTATTCGGAGCCGATCAGGAGCATTTAAAGCTTTCGAATTCTGTTGCCCAAAAAATCAAATGTGATTCCCATCGAAAACTTCAAGGGCCACCTGTTGTTATCTGATTTGAGATACATAGTCCATTTCGAGCCCCACGAATGTCTGAATCTCTACTTTGTAAAGTTTAATTTTGACTTGAGTTTGCTGAAAGAGGGAGTATATGATTCGATTTTTATTCTTCCATATTTTCCATTTGCAATCAGTTTCGGAAGCAGGTCCATAATAGTTCGTTCTCCAGAAGATTGGTAGAAATATTCACTGGGGTCCCACGATTACATTTCAAAAGATTTTCCTGAAAAAAAAATTCGAATGTCACAGGGGTTTAAAGGGAAAAAAACCTGTCAAACTACTCTTAATAAAAATTCTAATAATAGTATATCGTGTACAAAAGTAATACAGTGATCAGAATATTTATCTCAAGTGAAGATCCCTGCCATTGCATAGAATAAACGAGCTTGCCCACGTGAGTTGCCTTGTCTGTGGGTTTTAATTTTTCCATGAACAATAAAAGTATCATCACTTAAAAATAGAAAATAAAATATCAGGCATTTGAAAGGTAACGAACAAGTCATGATATACAAAAATAATGATCTTTTGCAGTTCACATGAATATTTGCAGTTGTTATAAAGATTTGAAAAATAATAAATTGAATAATATTTGGGAATACAGATGAAAATAATTAATCGATAAATATAACTTGATGGATGAGGCTGTGATGCTTTAGGTGTAGTTTGTATTTATGTTTGAGTAAATATTCAATTATTATTTTTAAAGTCAATAAGTGAATGGATTTCTTGACATGTTTTTTGGGTAACCTTCCACAGTCTGAAAATGAAAATATAATCAGGAAAATCTATACAAGTGTAGAAAGGGCAAACTAATTAGTTCACGCCGATAAGTTACTGCGTTCACCAAATTATATTTCCTATAGAAAAATGATTCGATTTGTCAGTAACTTCTCGTTCCCTAAATATGCCTATAAAAAAATAGTAAACATTCAAAAGATACTTCTCTATATAGTTTCTGATTGACGTTTCGGGGACTATATCTGCCCCCGTTCTCAAAATCTTCTAAATCTCCTTTAATCGTTTCAATAATTTGGATTTTTTCTTGCAGAGTCTTTTTCGCTTTTTCAACTGAAAAAGACTGTGGAAGGTTACCCAAAAAATATGTCAAGAAACGTTGTTGCTCCACAAAAAACCACATTCACTCAATACTTACAAGAATGGATTTGATCTCTATAATCTGTTTCCTAATATGAGAGAGTAATAACTGTAAAACCGAGTCGTCTTCGACGTATTTCATAGGCGTAAAGGTGATGTCATTGGATGCTTATGAAAACCAAGATAGAATCAGTCAATTGTTTTTCTGTTTACATTTCCTGGCGGTTCAGAAAAAAAGGTACAACTTTTCTGATTTAACAATTTTTCTAGCTTTTCAAATAAAGAGGATATCTATTGGTCCAAATATATCCAATAACCCTGTAAAGTTGGTTCCAAGATATTCCGTACCAGCTTAGTGACTGTTAATATCATTAGCCCCCAACAATGGACAACGCCTTAGTATGCTCTGTAATTTTCTGTTCCAAGTACAAAAAAATTATAAATTTACAATCGCCTAACTTCAAATGTTTTTTTTTTAACAAATAATCCCTGCGATAAGAGATAACAATATGGTCGGACAATTGATTTAACTGCTTTCTTTTGGTTGTATTCTGTATTTCTTCCTTACTGTGTCAGCGTTTCCAAAGTTATATATTCGGGGTGACAGTAAATCAGATATTTGAAAATGAAATGTGGAATTTCTTTATAAGAATAAATTTAAGAAAATAGTTTCACGAAATTTGGAAAGGGTTATTTTATTTGAGATTTTTTTTTCCATGATTATGCATGTTGAGCTCAAGTGAATTGGTTGACTGAAACAAAGCAGTGCCTCAGTTCATTTGAGAACAAAATATTGGCAATGAATAAGTCATGTATAACAAATTGGATAACAGTGGTCAAATTCACGTTCAGTACAATAACATAAATATATTGGCAGATACTGTATGGAAAACGTGTGAAAAAAAATATTATACATTTCCCGAATATTTTCCATAGAAATATGGATTCTGTCATTCGAGTGACAAGAACTTAGCAGTATGATGGATATTTGATATGATTGGATATGCATCGGAATTCGAAGCATTCAACACAGGGTATCGTGCAATATTATTGGATATTTTTTTCCATAGTGTTTCACATGGTTTGGTTCTGTCGATGATCCAACATGGATTAATCCCAGAGCTTTCTAAGTTTTGAAATAAAAGAAGTGAAGAACCGAAAATTTTGACACAGTGAAAATATTGCAAACTTTGATAGGTCATCCTCATTGCATAATGTAGTCGGATATGCTTTAAAGAAAATACGGCATATACCTCATTGATGCATATTCATGTACCTTTTCATCACATCATTCTGGTGATAATTTGAACTGTGAATTGACATAGTGAACAAAAAATGTCACACCCTGTATAATAGAGTCTTTCGAAATGAGAAAAGATGATTAGAAGAATAAGAAATTCACATACAGAAACTATGATAAATAACAGTTGCCTATAAATAATTCAGAATAGGGGGATTTTTAGGAGAATGTAATAATCATACGAAACCCTCGAATAATTGCAATTAGGAATAATATTACTGAGATTTCACCTTTGAGGAATATACAAATATATTTCATGCGGAAACGTAGAAGTTCTTGAATAAAACGAACAAACATATTTTATTAGTTGTGACCTTTTGTTGAACTAGGCCCACACGAGGCAATCGAAAAAGTTATTAATACGGAGGAATTTTCAGCTCCTTATACGGATAGGCCGTTGAATCATCGCGAGAGATGACTGTATAATCTATACCGAGGACTAACAATAGAATATTACATTGTGTATCTAGTAGTAAAAGCAATACATTCCCTTACGACAATGTAAATTGTTGGCCGAGACGTTAAACCGAGGCCAACAAGGATTGAAGCTTGGGAAAGTGCTTTTCCAGGGTACAGTTTGTTCTTTAAAAGTCTTACAGAAGTTATAGGCTATTGTGAGTCAGGCTTGTCAATCCTAATTAAACTTCTTATCGACTTTGACAAGTATTTGACAAGTAGTGTCAAAATTGAAACTATTTTTGTCAAATGTGTACGTGTTTTTTTTTTTTTTTATGTTCTGGTTCCCACGAAAAGGGATATCCTGTAATGTTCAGAGAACATCGTGGGAACCAAGGGAAAGAAGGTAGGAGTTGGTGTTCTTCTTAAATTTCTGAGGTTGTATGCCTCGGGAACACCTCCCAGGAATGAGTTCCAAAGCCTCGCTGTTCGTTGGATGAACGAGTCTTTGGAAAGTGATGTTCTGCGGTCTCCGTGGACCAAGGGGTGTGATGACTGAACTTGACGGGTTAGTCTCGAAGAGACTGCCAAAGCAGGAACGGTTGTTGATATTTCAGAAGAGCATCGCCCATGAAAATATCTATAAAATAGAGACAAATCGCCAACTTTTCTACGGTGTTCCAGACAAGTGAGCGAGTTTGAGTGCGTTCCACTAAGCGCTCACAATGATCAAAATATACCTTCAGCCGTTTCACATGACGACCACGGTCGTTATGGTCGTGGCGAAAACGTCTATTATGACGTCATTAATTTCGCTCACGCCTAGCCCACAACGACCCATCTCAAGAGGTGGGTCGACGTGAGCGTTTTGAGAAACTGAAAGCTTTTTTGAATAAGGCATGACACACTCGACGTCAGGGTCTTACAGCAGTAGCTCGTCCCTCGTTAAATCTGTCCCGACTGATCTATGATAAAAATGAAAAAAAGGGGTTTTAAATTTTTATACTTGTGAATTATAGTACATAACACAAAATAGTTCATTAAAAAAAAAAATTTACCTATAAGAATCTGTTGTGGTCATTTTCCAAAGACCAAAGAGCTATCATCAATTGATGTCGAGAAGGAATTGTAGGACATCCGGGAACACGTCGAACTAAATCTTCTTGTATCAGCTCATGTAAATAATTGAATGTACATTTTGAAAGTCTGAAGGGATCAATAAAGAATTATATGAGTAAAATTTTCCAAATCTACAGTGTATTAATTGACAAAAAATAATTTACCTGAAATTACTTTTAAATTCTTCATCTTAATAACGAGTAATTACATTATCGTAATCAATGGTCTACGTACGTAATCAGTGGTCTACGTTTTCGTTTTTCACGATTATATTTTTGTAAAATTGTATTCCATTCTTTTCTAGGTGGGGAACCAGTACTTTGTGAAGCATTATTTCGACGCACCACCCCAAATTGACGTCGCCGTAAAAGGCATTTTTATTATATCTAACATAAATTAATTAAAACTCCTCTAAAATTAAAAATATATATGTATTTTTTTTTTAAAAAATCTAGTTAACCAATAATTAATAAAACTTAATGATACCACTTACAAACATAACCTCATCAACCTTTTGTTTTTTTTTTTTAGACGCCCATTTGTATTATTTAAAAAAAACGCTCAAAAAGCCCAAAATCCATTCCACTTAGTTTTTATTGGACGCCCAGAACCAAGTGGAACGGCGAAAAAATGGTCGTAGGGGGACGGGAGGGGGTTAGTGGAACCCCTTTGTAAACGAAAAGGATCACCCACGGGGGCGAATTGCCCCTTTTTTCCCCAATCCCCAAAGCCTCAGGAAAATGTTTGGTGCCACCTCCAAATATGGGAACAGTATTCCGGACGCGGATCTGGCCTT
>JAFIRS010005840.1:0-48085 GCA_018342105.1 Gonioctena quinquepunctata | reverse complement strand
TCCCCCGGCTTTTTAGGGCATCACCTTTTCCAAGGGGGAAATGGAAAAGTTTTTTTGACATCTCCCGGGTTTCCTGTTGAGGGGGAACCCCCTGCATATTATGTGAAAATAGTAAAAATTGGTAGAAAGATATGCTGCCCCAAAAAAATTTTTCTTTTTGGGCTCTGGTGACAACAAATATTGATTTTTGGTAACCAAATTGCAAAATTTTTTTTCCCATTTCCATGAAAACAAAAAGGTATACTGATGTCACATCCGAATTAAACCTTCTTGCATTATTAGTTCTTATTTCTTTTTTTTGTAGTAATAATCTAGTATATATGATTTCAAAGTGCCCAAAAAAAAAAAAATAGCGTGAAAGTATTAGTGGATCGGTTTTAAAAAAACCCTCTTTTTAAGGACACCCCGGGCTCCCGTGGGTTCAAAAAATCCTTTATTTTTAAACCCCTTTTTATCCATTATTTTTTAATATAAAATTATTATTCTTTTCCCTATCACTTGCAATGGTTTTGAAATATTCTGATTTGCATTTCCCCAGACCCCAACTAATATAAGGTCATTTTGAAAAAAAAGGCAAAAATAAATGTTTCAAGGAAGATAGTCCCAAACCCCTGAATAAAATTTCCCAAATAGGTGATAGATGACACATAAGCTTAAAAGGTGTGTAAATTTTCCAAGTAAAAAAATGCTCATTCAAAAAAAAATGTGAAATTTTTCCCAGGTAATGTAGCCTGGCTGTCGGGGAAATTCATTCTAGATCTGACATTTTGGGTCGATTTGCAGCCCATTCGATGGGTGAAAAACAAAAAAATTATGAAATTTCATGGTTAAAACACCCCTTATTTTTCAAAAATTTTTTTCCCCAACAATAAGAAAGTATTTTACTTAAAAATATTGAAAAAAATAACCCTTTTTCCCAATTTTAAAAAAAATACATTTTTGTCTAAAAAAGGAAAGGGAACCAATTAGAAGACAGTTGAAAGAAAAAAAACCAAGTTTCTTTTTAGAAATAACTAACCAAAAATATATAAAACTAAAACTAAAAATTTTCCCAAATTACTTGTGGGGCGATAGAATAAGCTCAAAATTGTTTTTTTGGGGTTTATATGGAAGTGATTTTTTGCTATACAATATTTGTTTACTTTTTTTAAAGGAACTTATTGATTCTTTTGTAAATATGATGTTTGTGCAGACTTCATTTTTTTTTTTTTGACAGGGGAAATTTTAAAAAGGGAATATTTTTTTTGGGGTTTTTTTAAGGGAAGCAATTTTTTACCTGTTTTTTGTCGTGGAACATAAAAAGTTCAATTTTTTTAACAGGGGGAAAAATCTATTAATTTATTCAGGTTTATAAATGAACAAGCAGACATAGTTTTTTCCCCCAAAAATTTTTTCTAGTGACAGGAAAAAAAATTTATTCAAAAAATTTTTTGGGGAAACCGGGGTTTAGACTCCGTCTTTTTTGGGGAATAACACATCCCAAAAAAAACCCTCTTTTACTGACTATTTGTCGATTAATTTTTGTAGGGGGGGTTAATACCCAGAAAAGTCCCCCAGTTTTGGGTTTTTTACATATCTTTTATGGGGTTTTGAGACATTTTTTTTTTAAAAAAAATTTTACATGCCGGGAAAAAAGGGGCCGGTCACCCCTCTTTGCAGGGGGGGGTTTTGTTATTATAGTGTTTGGAAAAGTTTTTTTTGGGGGCCCAAATTAAATTTTTGGGGCCCCTTTTTTTTTGTGTCTTTTTTAATGGGTGTTGCTAAGGGAGTATTAAAAATCAATGATTGCATTTCTCAGGGGAATAAGTGGTGTATTTTTTTTTTTGGTTTTTTTGGGGTGGTATTTTTTTTTTTGGGTTTGCACCAATGGAAAGTTAAAAAAAATTATCCTGTAAAATTGTACAGTCGTTTAGTGATTAAATTTCCCTAAGAAATATTTTCAAGTCATCTGCAAATAGCGGCAAGTTGCGGGGGTTTTTTTTCCCAAAATATCATTTATAAATAATGAGAAAAAAAGGGGGGGGCTAAGTTGCTCCTTGGGGGGCCCCGGCTTGGGTGATAAAATTAAAAGGATGTGTGTCCTCAAAATTAAAAAAAATTTTTCTTTTTTTTGGAAAAAAAAAATTTTTTCATTTAAAAAAGCCTTTTAAAAAAAATGGATTTAGAGAAAAAAAGCACTAATGAAAAAATTTTTTTTTCTCTTCTGGATGACCTCTATCCCCAGATGAATAATGGAGATTTTGCTGCAACAGTGTTCTGTGATTTGTGAAGGCATTGGTTTCCCCTTGACATTTTTAAAAAAAATTTGGGGAATTGTTTGTTTTGGGGAACATATCACTGTTTGGGTTTTAAAACTTATTTATCCGGGCCCCGGGGAAAAAAAGGGAACTTTCAATGGTATAACATCTAATGAAATGGGAAACCTCCGGGGGGGCCATTCTCTTTTACTGTATTTCGCGATTTGGCAAAAATATCTTTTTTGGGGAAAATTCACAATTTTTCCCCGATGCGTCCATTCTTTGGAAAACAGGAAAAAAAAAACCCAGAACAATATTGAACCGGTCTAAAAAAATTTAAAAAAAAAGGGGGTTTAAACCTTTTAAAATTTTTTAAACCCCAAAACTAATTTTTTTTAAATTTCAAATGCACCAAGAACCCATTTTTTTGGGTAACCCAAAATTAAAGCCCCAAAAAAGTGAACAAATTTTTCAAAACTGCTATGCTATTAGAATATCCCCCAGTTCTCTCCTCAATTAAAAAAGAAATGCCTTTTTTACTATTGAACCCCCCTTCGTTATGGTATATGGCGGGGGGGAAAAGGGTCCCCAAAAAATTTTTTAAACCTACCCCTTTTTAACCCAAAAAAGGGTCTCAGATATTTTGTCAAAACTGGGTCAAAAGTTTCCCCCTTTGAACTCTTTTCCCAAAAAAAAAAGGAATTCTCCCCCTTTTGGGATCCCCATTAATCTTAGAAGGGGGTTTTTTTTGATCCGAAAAAAAAACTTAAAAAAAATTATATCTCAGTCAGTCTATGCCCCCCTTACTACTAACATCAGACTTCCTATCCCTCCAACACCCCCTTGGGGAAATTTAATTATCTATAAGGGGAAAAAATTTGAATTTTAAACCCACTATAAGAAAATTGGAAAAAAAAAAAATTTCAAAAAAGTAAAAAAAATGCTGCTCCCAAAAACATATTAGGGGGTTTAATGAATACTTCATGAACAACCTCCCCAGCTCCCCCCTAAATATACTAAAAATTTTTTTTATATATTATAAAACCCATTTTAATGTTTTATTGTCTGGAATTTTTTTTTTGCTTTGTGCCCCAAATCTTTTATATATTTTTTAACATTCCGTTTTACTTTTTTAAAAATTTTTTATCCTAATTTTATGTATTTATTTTTTAGGCAAGCTTTGTCAACATAGTTGATATTATTTTGACAAAAAAGCATTTCTGATTCTGAAAATTAATGTAGTGTAAAAAAAATTTAAAAAAAAAAACCCTTTTTTTAAAAATTTTTTTTGGTTTAAAAAATTTTGGTTTTTAAAAATTTTTAAAAGATGTGTTCAATTTTTTTTTTTATCTAAAAAAATTGACAGTTTAGGGATATTTAATGAAATAAAGAAAAAAAAAAATATTTTTTTTGGCCTAGTTTACTTCATTATTATTAAATGAATGCACATTTGGGGTCATTGCCAACTTTTTTCTAACCCCCATTCATGGTGTTATTTTCAAATTAAAAATTTTTTTTTACCCGGAAAATTAAAAATTTTTCCCAAACATTTTCAAACATCTTTGTTATTGTTATTTGATCAAAAAAATTTTTATTTTTTTTTTAAACCCTTAAAAAAAAATAATCATAATCAACCCCCCCTTTTTAAAAAAGGCCTTAAAAAAAAAAATAGGGGGGGTCAAATTAAAGTTTTTTGGAAAGGGAAAAAAAAAAGGGGAATATATCAAGAATTTTATGGAAACTGACCCAAAAAAAAAATTTTCACCCCCCGATCCCAAACTTTTTTGCTGCACATATCCGTAAACTTTTTTGGGGTAAAAGGGTTTTTAAAATTTGGTGTTGGGCCGTTTTTAAAAAAATTTTTTAAATTCTTTCTTTTTTTTGTCTGGGTTTTTCCCCAGTCAACATTTGCATCCCCGGCAACAAGGTGTTTCTATTTCCATTTTTTCCGGCTATATTTTTTCGAGGGGGAAAATTTTTGTTACTCTCTTTTGTTCACAGGGTTTTTTTTGGGATCCCAGGGTTTTTTTCCCAAAATTTCCCCCAGTATTTCTAAACAGATAACATTAAAAAATTTTTAAAAAAACCTCAATGAAAAAAGGGGTCCTTAATAAGGGGGGTTTTTTTTTTTTAAACCAAAACTTCGCATTTCCCCAAAATTTTTTAAAAAAATTTGGGGCAGGGGAAAAAAATTGTTTTTTTTTTTTTTTTTAAATTTTTTTTTTCTTTTTTTTAACCCCCGTAATTCGGTAAAAAGGGGGGGAAAATTGACCCCCGTTTCCCCGGGTTGTGAAATTTTATATATAATTTAATAAGAAATGTATTATGTTACTGCAGTTTTTTTTTTTTTAAGAATACAAATTTAGTGATTAATCTCATTCATAAGCTTTAAAAAAAATTTAAAAAAAAATCTTTGAAAATACCCCTGTCCCCCAGATATAGGGGGTATTGAGTGTAACTCAAGTCGGGAAAGGATAAAACCAATAAAAAAAAATTTTTATGTTGGAGACCCAAATATTTTGGAATAAAAAAAAGTTATTATAAAGGGTTTTTTTTGGGGGAAAAAATTTTTTTTTTTTTCCCCCTAAAATAGGGGGTTTACTATTGAACTGTTGTAAATTATGTATTTCCTTTAGATGCTTTGTCTACCCCAAAATGAAAAAAAAATTTAAAAAAATATTTTTGATTACTTGGAAAAATTTTTTTTTTTCATGTTACTCTTTTTTGATTGAGTTCTGGGTCCTTTAAAATAAATTTTTTGGTTTTTAATTAAAAATAAATTTTTTATGAAATTTGCAACATGAAAATTGTTTTTTTCTTTTTGGGGCAAAATTTAAAAAAGGGTTTGGGATGAAAAAAAAATAAATTTTTTTAAAAGAAAAAAAAATTTTTTTTTTCAATTTTATGAGTTTTTTGTTTTTTTTAACTAATATAAAAAAAAAAACAACATAAAATTTTTAAAAAAATTTTTCCTTTTTTCCCTATACTTTTTCAATTTAGTATTGTTTTTCCCCTTAATGCACTATCCCCTTACTATGATGTTAAAAAACCACTTTTTTTTAAAGGGGGGTATGAAATAAAACTTTAAGTTAAATGGCAAATGTTGATAAAAGGGGTTTTAATAGGGTTTTTTTTAATATTTAGTGGAACCCTTTCCCTTCCCTTTTTAAAAAAAAATTTTTAAAAAAATTTATAAAAAAAAATTTTTGACTGCAACAATGGTTTTTTAAATTCCAAAAATCCGCAATTATATTAAGTAAAAAATCTAAAGGGGGTTTGGGGAGTTAAAAAAGGGGGGGTTAAAAAATGTTTCAATAAAATTTTTTTTTTCCCCAAAAAATTTTAGAAAAAACAATGGGGAAAAAATGGTTTTATTTAAAAATATGAAAAATGATCCTTAAAAAACAATGAATATATGTCTACATCCCGTTTTTAGGATGTCTACTTCAATAAATGTATTATTATTAGAATACCATTTCATTTGAGAATTTGTTTTTTTTTGTGTTTACATTGGGGTTTTTAAAAGCCTTTCCCCAAGAAACTAGGAAAAAAAATTAAAATTTTTTTATAAATAACCAGTTTTTAAAAATTTAAATTTTTTTTTACACAAAAAAAAAATGTGATATTTTTTTGATGTTCAACATACTCTCCATGAAAATACAATTTTTCTGGGGAAAAAAATTTTTTTATAAAAAAACATATTGTGGCATTTAGGAAACATCGGGGGAAAAAACTTGATGAACCCCCTTCAAAAAGGGAAAACCCAATTTCTGGAAAAAAAAAAAAAAAAATGTCAGAACAATGAGAAAAGTGGTTTGGTTTTTTTTAGTTTTTTTTTTTGTAGTTTAAAAAAAACCCCCAATTTGCTGTTTGAACACTGTAAAAGCCCGCCAAAGGGTTTGTTTAACAAGTTCAGATCCCCTTTAAAACGCCAAAAAACCCAAAAAATAATTACAAGGGGGTTTTTAGGGTTTTAAAACATAATATTATTTCACAATGTGAACAGGCTGAAAAATAATGACATAGACTTTTTACATACATATTTTTTAAAAAAAAAAACAAAAATCAAAACAGCTATCAAAGGGGAAATCTTTTTTAATATAAAAATGCGAACTTTTTATTTCATTCATAGGATGAAACAGAATAACTTTTTTCTCGGGCGTTCTTCAAAATAGTAACTGGCAACTTCCCTCCAAATGCTGAAATTGGGTTAAAGCGTTATTCATATTTCTTTCAATGTAGAAGTTGAAAAATAAGCCTTTTTCGGTAAACATAAAATTAGAATAACTAAATCAAAAAAAGCTATCAAAAAAAAGTTTTATTTCAATATAAAACACATGCTGACAAAATTTTTGTTTTTTCTAGGTGGACAAAATAACATTTTTCAAAGTTCCAAAATATGACACTAAAAAGGGAAAAAACCCAAAATCAATGGATTTTGATGTCAAAAAAGGGGAATAGTGTGTTTGAATGTCTCCTGAATTTGGGGTTTTAGGCAGGTTTATTAATTTACACAATATCTTCTAAGAAAAAATATGCATCAAATTTTCTCTATATTTAAACTTTAAGCACATATGGAAACAAATTTGGAGGTTGGATCGCCTATTGGTTTTTTTACCTTCTCCCCTTTTGGGGAATATATGAAAAAAATGAAACTCCCTTTTCAGCAAAATAACTTTTTTTTCCCAAATTAGGGTTTTTTTTTGGTCATGTATCCCTTTCCCAGCAATTGTTTCATCTTTTCAAAGACATATGGTTAGTCAATGTCTGTGGAAAACATTGGATCAATCCGGGGGGCCCCATTGAACTTTCAAAAACTTTTTAAAACTATCTTCCATTTGTTTTGAAAAAAACAGTGGAAATTCATGTTAGTGAAATTTGTTTCATCCCCCCTTTGGACATTGGTATCTCATTTTAATGGGCTTTGGGGTTTCCCATCTAATGATGTCCCCTTTTCATCCATATAAACCGTATGGTTATTTAGATCTTTAGAAAATGGTTTCATCCTGTCTGGATTTGTTTAAAAAAAATTTCACTATTGATACGAAAAAAAATAATCTTACCAATTCCGATTGCTATAATTTAGAATTCATATTGGTTTGGGGAGGCCGTTTCCAGATGACCAAAAGGAAAGTGGCCCAAGTACAACCCCCAAAAACCTCATCGGGTGCTTTGAAATGCTACAATCGGATCAGTCCAAATCTTTTTAAAAGGGGAGCTTTCCCAAATTCCCTGTGTTATAGCGGGATACTAAAAAAAAAATTTAAAAAATTAAACCACAATGTCTGAAAAGGGGGGTAATCAAGGTTTAAAGAAATAAAAATGGTGGAGTATATAAGCGGGGGAAATTTTTTTCTTACCCCCCGGGGTAAAGTAGGAGTCAAAAAATCAAAAAGTTTAATTTCATTAAAAGTTTTTTTTTTTTCCCCCCTGTAATAAAAATTTTAACCAATAGGGGCAAATTTTGCAATTGAAATTTCAGGCATTTTAATGATTTTGATCTGTAAAATAATAATAGGATGTACTTGGTATTTTTTTTGGGTTTTAAAACTTTATAAAAATAACTCAAATTAACTCATATTTATATATATATATATATATATATATATATATATATTAATATAATTTTTTTCAGGGGAATTTTTGGCAAATGGAAAAAGGTTTCGAAAAAAACTTGATAAAAAGTTTTAGGCCAAAAACCCCCCAAAGAAAAATAGATATAAATTTTTTTATTTTATCGGGGTTTTGAAAAAAAATTTTTCTCAAAAGTAAAAACCCTTATTTTTTTAATTGGCAATCTTTATTGGAAAATTTATCCTAATGAAAAATTACGGCAGATATCCCCAAATTTTCCTCTACATTTTTTTTTGTCAAAGTTTGACCAATAATATTTTTTAAAAAGGGATGAGTTCCGCAAGGTTAATAAAATTACCAGTATGTTGTGGCAAGTTTTTTTCTGGTATCCCCAAAAATAAATTCTAAAAACAGGGCAAAGAAAAAAATTTTATATATATATATATATATATATATATATATATAGTCATTGCTGACTATTATGGATGGAACCAGTTGTGGGTTTTTCAGCAAATAAAAAACTATTTAAAAAAGGGTTTCCAAGCTTTGGAAAATTTTTTTAATTATTTCCATCATCAGGGGGAAAACTTTGTTGAGAATGATTATACAGGTGTTGAAAATAATGGTTCCTTATGGAGGATGAATGATGATATAATACAGTTTAAAAAAACTGTTTAAGAAAAATAAAAAATTTTTACAAAATTTTTTTTAGTCTTTTCCCCCTGGGAAGAAGTGTCCGCACTTCCGTTTAAAATAGTTAGTTAACAGAAAAACGATCCATGTCCACCAAATGTATAGAAGATCGATCATAGTCCACCCATATTCCTCAATTCAATTTTCATAGTTTCCCAATAATTAAGTTTGAACTCGGTGACGTAGTTCATTTTTCCCCTTCATATGTAAGTACATTAGGATCTCTGATACAGTAAATTTATCATAATTTTACTCCAATATCATATTCACCAATTAGACCAATCAATAGAGATTTTTTCGTGACAAAAATACAACCAGGAAATTGACTATGCCATCATCAGGGAAAGATGGTCCTTAGTTATATCCTGTTATGTTTCCCTACTCCCAACTGCCATTGCTTAATATGTTAAAACATTTAAAAGCATTTATTTAAATTTTTTATCGCTTTTGACTTATACCTTGAAAACTAATGAAGCAATCTCGATACTATCGATGGACGATAGAGAATCAAAATGCAAAGGAAATGAGCCCAGGCACGACTCGATCAGATTATTAGTAACAAAGAAAAACCGCAAAAAATATCTACTGAATATTTTTAATGATATATAAAATGAAAAAAAATGAAGTCAACAAATTCAAGGTTGCACTAGTTACAGATTCCCATAAAAACTGATATAGGTGGGCAATAGAAATCTATTAAAATGTAGAATAGAAAAGTTTCAATAATTACCGGCATCCTTTCGTATTCACCTCCAATGGGAAAATTGATTGTAGATCTAACTGTCTGGCCCATAATATTTGTCAGAAGGCCCCTTTGGGAGTTCACCAAAAGTATTTTTTTTCGATTTTGTAATCGGCCTGTTGAAGAACAACTTCGCATTTTTAAATTGTCAAAGTTTTATTAGTGACAAGAATCCAAAATTGATGACATAATCTTACCATGGTAACAATTTGAGGAGCAAAAGATTGCTTATATATCTTCAATAGTGATTTAACACCGCCAGTCAGACGACTGCGGGATTCAGAAAGTCGAGATAAAGCCATCCTTTGTTATTGTAAAGACTACCACGTACCACGTCCTGAATTGAACTCTACCAAAAAAAAAAATAAAATTATGAAAGTTGATTTCGAAGACTGGTTTTTTTACTTCAACCAAGTTTTTTGTCAGCTGACGGCTTACCTTAAAATTTGGGCGGTCTTGAGGCTGTCTTCGGGATAACTTTTTTAAAAGCGTGGCTGGGTTTCTGCTCACAGTAATAAACTTTTTTTTCACGACTATCACCAGGAATTTTTATTTTTATCCCGTGAAATTTTTTTTTTAAGGCCCTTTTGTTCAATGCGAGTTCAAACCGTTGATTATCTAAACTCGGTTATCAATTAACTAGGGGTTAGGCGTTATGCATTTTCAATGAAAAAAACTATCCTGGTTCCTTGACTCATTGTTTTCATATGTTGGCAAACTTTTTTCCGCTTGTACCTTCATTTCGGACCGTTCAGAAACATCAACATTGAATCAAACTTAACCTGAATTCGTATTTTTTTGTCAAAAGTATACAGAAAAATTGATCGAAAACAGCCAAGTGTATTATATAAATTGTTAGGCGTCTCTTAAAAAAAAAATTACCCCTTAATTTCCTCGTAAAAATTCCAAGATATTGTGGGAAAATGAAAAAACGGACGCAGTTACTAATTCGCAAAAATTGAATTTTGGGGTATAATAAGTAATGAATACAAATACCATCTGCGGAGTCCCAAAAAAAGGAACAGCATCTTAACAAAAAAAGGGACAAAATTTCTACTTGGGCTCTGTCCAAAGCAGATTTTTTAGATTTACAAAAGCGATCATTCGAAGAACACAAGTTGAAATTAATACACATGAAAAACCAAACTTTCCTTGGAACTACAAAGGGAGGAGTAGAATCTAGAAAACCCTATGATTGGGTATATAAACAAACATTATCTTTGAAACAAACCAAAAAATGAATCAACATTTGCTTTAGATTCCTGAGAACAGAAAGTGGTTTTTTCATTTTGTGATGATTTAATTTTTGGTTTTTTATGTCAAACGTTTTTTGGTAAAAAATCAAGATTTGATTTTTTTTTTTGGAAGTTTATTTTTTTTTTTGATTTTGCCTTTGTAGTGGGGGTGATTTTTTTGTATTTCTGTTAGTTCGACGATTTCCTTAGGCAAAGCGAAATCTATTCAAAATTATTCTTCTGTCCATTCTTCCCAAAAGCTAGGTCCACCTACCACCGTAATTTCAGGTGACTTTGGCTTCTTGAATTCAAAGAATGTCTCGATTAATTTGTAAAAAAAAATTGTATTATATACCAAAAATATTGATCTTTGCCACTCTTTCAAATTGAGACTGGAATAGAAAATCAATAAAAAATAATAACTATCTGAATGAAAATGCAAATTTTCAATTTCAGATTTTTTTTTTTAAGTTAAAGGTCCTTCCAGAATATCTATCAGATGTAGGTAATCAATGTCCAGCGTGGCTTTAGTTGTTTTCTGTTGGACATTCACAAAAAATAACTTAATTTTCATCGTGGATTTTTCAATTTTGAATGTTTCCTTTTTTAGCTATTAATGTGATTAAGTGCGAATTTACAGGATCCAATAAAATTGATCAATTAATTGAACAATAAAATTGACCAATATGGGTTATATTTACACCTGACAATTTATTGGTCAATTTTGGAAAGAGTTTTTACTCAGGAATACCAACATACTGAGAAGAAATGGTTCAACTATAGGAATAGTTCGAATATTATTCAATGGCTTATTGATTGACTCTGATCCATTCTTAAATATCGTTTGAATTGATTGGGATCTGCACTCAGGAATTTTTAGTGAACTAATGTCAAAGTTTCCTTTTCCCCCTTTTCTCAATCCAAGATCCTAATCCACCATCTTCTACATCTCTGTCTTTCATATTCAGCAATGCACATTGTTTTGAAGATTCAAGCGTAAATTATGTTTTTTTTTTTGCACCATCGTTTTCTCGGTTGGGTAGGGTATGTAAAATATCGTAAATGGGCAGATAACCTGAAAATCTCTGTTTTTAGCAGGCATCAATTCAAATTGTCACTAAAATTGATGAAAAATTAGAACCGATTCTAAACTCATCAATTTATTGGTCAAGTTCAAATTGACGACAATTTTCTGTTTACACCTATCAATAAAATTCAAGGTCACAAAATTGACCAATTTATTGGATCGTGTAAATTCGCACTAAGACTTTGTATGTGGATATATAAAAAAACATGGTGTGCAAAGTCATCCGCATATGAGGGCTGGCTTTGATCCATGGCTTAAATTTTGGGTGATTTAAAAGTAATCCGACGGATAAAATAAGCAAAATAAATTTGCCCATAAAAACGTTATTTCGTTTTTAATCATCATAAATGAGTAAAAAAACATTGCTAGTTGCAGACAAATTTTATGATCGCAAAAAAATTTAAATAATTTTAAACTTACAAGTGTTGCGGGTATATATACAATAAAATCACGAAAAATCAATCCGATAAAAAAAAACAGGATTACATTTTTTATAATTAATTTGTCTATTTCTGAAAATGGGCCGTCACCCGAAATTACGGTACATTTTTCTACATCGGGTATTTTTCTTCTTGGGGCAATATCAAAAAAATTTAAAAAAAATCGTCTGTTATATCTACAACATCTTTGCAGTCCGGTATAAAAACAAAATATCAACACAAAAATAATTTTCCAGATTTGTCAATGTCTATTTGAAATGTCAAACAATCAAAAAAGGTTAGAATCGGCAAATTATCCCTTAAACCCAATTGGGCAATCCATACCACGTGACCCAATATGGCGGTTTGTTGCACACCGATAACGCCATAAGAATATCATTTCAGTGTGTACCTTTGGTTGTAAAAATGTATTTTTGGTTTTTTTTCCAGACTTTGTGTTTTTTAAATAATATTCAGATGGAAGTGATTACCTGAAGACACTATTGTTGAAAAGCAGAGGCTTTGGTGAACGGTATGCTTGAAAATCATCCCATCTTTTGTTTACATTTTTTATCAATGTTTTTTACAGGTATAAAATGAAGTTGAGGATTGATCAGTGATTTAGATCTTTTTACACTGAATATTTCTGAACTGAATTTTCAAATTTTGGGGTGCTCCTCCTGTTACGAATATGGATATTATTTTATTTGCTTTTACTCAGTTTTCCCCAAAATGGAGTGAAGCCCTATACAAGTTTAGAATCCATAATACCTTTGAATCTGGCTTTGTCTGAAGGTGAAACACAAATTCAGAATCATTTATATATTTTAGTTAGTTAGTTGTTTTTCCTAGGCAGCGGGTTTTTTTCTAATGGGCACTGTACGTTCCAAATCCTGAGTCATCGAAGTGAATTATTATAAATTAGGAATAATAATACAAGAAGAAATTTATAACTTCTGATTTGTTCTATTATGTTTTTTTGCCACATTTGTTTATTATAAAGGGGGCATTGATTTGATGTTTAAGAATTTTTACTTCTCAACTTTTATTTAAAAGTTCTTACTAATCGACATAACTTTTTCAGGTCAAGTATTACAAAAGGCAAATTAAAACCTTCAGATGTTTGGTACATAATTGAAAGGATAAAGCATTTGTACTTACTGTCTTTATGGCCCGGGAAAAAAAGTGAAGTAGGTGGTCATATTGGTCTATATTAAGGGGAATGGCCCGAAATTTAAGGGTGTGGGGGCCAATGCAATCAGTCAAAAAAATTTTTGGTGACTTGCCCCCTTGCTCAGTTGTTTTAAAAAATAAAATGTTTCAAATGGTAAAAAATAAATAAATGTTTGTTAATTTGTTTTTTTTCCCCGATTCAGTTGATTACTCTTAATTTAATACCAATTATAAAAAAAAAATTCACAATATTGATATTTGTTTTATAGTACAATTTGATAAATATCACGATATATCCAATTTTTACTATTAATAAATTCGATACCCTTTGAAGGGTTGTAGGCGATGTGGTAACTTGATTACTCTCATTTCGGGCGTCCATCGTCTTGATGTTCTTGAAAAGGTTTCCGATTTTGAATGTTTGTATCTGCAATCGTCTGAATACAGTATTCCATTCAAAACATGTTAAAACCTTTTAATACAAAAAGATGTGGACATCGAAGCGAAAGGGAATCAAAACAACACCCTTCACAAAAAACTTGTGAGGCTTTGATAATTCCTGAAATATCTAAAAGGGAAGGTTGAGATTGAAAGACTATATTTCTAAATATTTTTATTTATTGAGTCCCAGAATCCTAAAGAAAATTTGTATTCCAGTAATTCAATAACCTATTAAGAATGTTTTTTTTTGGGGGTAGGTACATATATATGAACATTTCATTTGGAGTTTTTCTACTTTTGAAGTGGAAAATATATCAATTTATATATATATGAACTTTTTTGAAATGGGACCTCCTAAGTACAATAGTTCAGATACATACAAGTAGACAAAATCATACAAGTAATCGTAAGGAACAAATCAAATCACAAAAGTCTGAAGTTATGGAAAATATCCAGGGCCCGGAATGAAGGATGTTACCCACCGAATGTGCCGCGGGTATGTCTGCTGAGCCTCTCTGATACGATTTTCAAAATCCGTAAGATCTTCTACGGAACAAACCCAAACCAAAAAAAAGTCTGAAGTTATGGTAGGTATCCTGACGGAATGAAGGATGTTATCACGAATGTGCACCCGGATATGTTTCTGCAGCCTCTCTGATACTTGTTTTCGAATCCGTAAGATCTTCTAGGTTGATTGAGCTAACATAGGGCTCTTCTTCCTCCTCGATAAGTCATTTTAACTGGTCAAAACTTATGATTTGATACGAGACACCGGTGAAAACCCGACTTTATCCCCTGTGTGAGACCACAGTTAATTTCAACAAATAAAGGGCATTTTTTTCCCAGTTGAAGCACGAATTATAATCTAAATTAAAAAAAACTCCAAATTGCACAGAAAATCATAAAATAAACACTTTTACCACTATGGTCGCTTATGACGAATTACAATGTGTGCCAACAGCCCGCCATATTGCTTTCGTTTTGACAGGTCGATGGATTGCCTAATTCATGAGATTAACTTAAACCATGGTTAAACTAGGTTTATCTCATAAACCCGTATTGAACAACTGAAACAAAATTGGTAATCCTGGTTTAAGCCAAATCACTTGGTCATCCTCGATTGAACAACCGGGCCTAAGTGGTTATTAATGATTCTATTATTTTCTAAGATTAATATTGAAAAACAAAAGCTGAATAGGGAAGGAAATCGACCGATGAGGGCGCCACCGTTTTCTTCACAATGGCGGCAAAGATAAGTAATCAGTAATATTTGAATGTTGTGTTTTCATTTGTACGTTTAATAACATTTAGTACTCTTTAGGGAAGTGGTGGATGATATATGTTGAAATTTAAAATTTTTCTGATCTGTTCATTTTGGGTTTTAGATTTGTTCTGAAGTTTTGGTGGACTGACTTTGATATTGATTTTCTTTCGAGTTTTAGGTATTCAACTGATTGATTACAATCTTATTTACTGATTTAATACATATTCAGATTCATTTACATGGATTTCTATCTAGAAATAGAGAAGTTGTTCATGTTCATTATTAACTTTTTTCCTATATAGTGCTGCTCAAAAACCAAAACGAAAAAATCCAGATTCTGGATCCCAACTAGAACAAAATACTATATACCTTGAGAGGCATACAAGGAAAAATAACATTATAATTTTCGGACTGGGAAAATTTCCAAAAGGTAATCTAGTTACGGAAGTTATTCAAAAGCTGAATTCAATTCTTGGGACCAATCTAAGTGAACAAGACGCAAATGACATCTATCCACTGAATGCTGATGAAGAAGCTCCGATAAAATTTGAATTTTTAACTTATTTGAAAAAAAGGAAAATCTTCGAAAACGTTCATAAGCTAGAGGAACCAAAATTACCATTGTCAATGATGAATGTGTTTTGAAGACCGTATTAACTAAAATACTACAGCAACATATGAAAGAGGCCAGATCCAAAACATCTCACCAAAATCAAGGACTCCGGCTAGTTATCAATGGCAGATCATATACAGCTCAACAATTGAGAGAGGGACACCGGAACCCCAAGAAATTCCTATGAGGGAGGGGTCAAAAGCGATCCATCCTCCAATTCTCACACGCGACCTTCACTTAGGAGACGAGAAGTAGGAATTATATCGAGGCTCTCCACTGGCTGGTCAAAGCGGATACATACCAAAAGAGGACAAAAATCAGAAAAGAGACTGTATACAATACACGCCCACGGATTAATACCAACGCACTGTTGCAAAGAAAAAACTAGGACTCTATCCATCTTCCGTTTACTCCATTAGGGACCGCTACAAAAAAACGCATGGAAAATAATAAATAGGAATATTTCTGTTAGATATTTTTTTTTTTTTTTTGCTTTTTTATAACTAATTTGTACCAGCTCTATATTTATAATTATTATGTCTTTTAATCAACATCAGTATCATTGTGTCTTGTGAACATGTCCAAAACACTTAGCCTAACCCATCTCAATACTAGATCCCTTATGGCCCATTACAATGATTTAAAAAATTAACCCCAAACACTTTGATATAATAGCTGTCAGTGAAACTTGGTTATCAGAGAACATACCTAACGATAACATATATTTTGATGGATATGATCTCTTCAGAAACGTGGCATTGGTTAGAGGAGAAGGGGTTGCGGTATACGTACGACAATTTTTTCAAGCAAAAAAAATAACTGTGAATCATCGACACAGAACCGAAGAACTTTGGGTGTCATTAAAGTGGAATAAAATGGGCGTCGCTCTGGGTATTTTTTACCAAACCCCCAATATGCCCAACGATTTATTTTTTGAGTGAATTTGAAACATCAATCAGGTGACTTTAGTTCGATGGTCTTATCACGGCGACTTCAATATTGACTCTCGTCATAACAATAGCACAACTAAAGGGATATAGATATCATGACGTCATATAGCTCGACAAATTATTCAAGAACCGACGGATATGGAGAATCAGTACCAAACTATAGATCATAGTTTACCGATAATTTGGTCATCAGCTCAGGTGGTGTCTACCAAACACTCAGATCCTGTATGGTCCCTTGTACTATTCTTTCTGAAACCAATCAATTTAATGAACCTTTATCATTCCTTTCGTGACTTCCAGAACGTCATTTCAGCTATGACCTCGAACACACTGATTTTTCTGTACTATATCAGTCGTACGATACCGATGAAAAAATAAATATATTCAATGGTATCCTCACCCGTCTCTTCGATACGCATGCGCCTATAAAAACTGTTAAAATAACAAGAGCTAAAGCACCCTGGATTACTTCCACTATTCGAGTAATGATGTCCCCGCGGGACAAAGCTCTTCTCAAATTCAAAAAAGTAAACTTGAGAAACACTGGACTTTTTACAAAGACCTGAGAAACCAAACTAAATATGCTATAGAAAGGGAAAAGCGAGCTTATCTGAGTTTCAAAATGAGAACTGATAAAAACAAAAAACATTTTTGGAAGGAGTTGTGGAATATGACGACCCTTGCTAGCTCAGCGCACGTCAGATACCAGAAGAGCTGAAAAATCCCCTCACAAATCAATGATTACTTCATCAACGCCTCAAAGTGTCCCAATCCTCCAGATGAAGACGAAGTCAATTTCTTTGCAAATAACATTCAATCACTTGCGGGTAACTTCAGTTTCCTTCCTACTGATGAGAATGAAATCTATAGAACCATTCTTTCCATCAAATCGAAAGCACTTGGTGCCAATAATATGCCATATTTACAATTTTTGCCTTCAAAATAGTGTCTATCCCATCACTTGGAAAAAATCATTCATCTTACCTGTCCCAAAGGTGTCTAATCCTACGGGCTACAAAGATCTCAGACCAATTAGTATTCTTTGTGCTTTATCGAAGCCATTTGAAAAAATTATAAATGCCCAAGGTGTCAAACATAGCTGCATCACGGCGCTATTGAAAGTAACAGACGACATCATGCTAGCTACTGATAAGAATGATCTCTCAGCTCTAGTTTTACTGGATTTTTCCCAAGGCGTTTGACAGAATTAATCATAGACTACTCTTGGCTATTTTACACTTTATTGGATTTACTTATGAGGCAATTAAACTCCTAGAGAGTTATCTTTTGAATCGCCTTCAGTCGGTCCTTATTGATGACTGTCACCAAACTCGCTTTTAGTGGAAAACGGTGTTCCACAAGGCTCCATATTAGGACCAACGTTATTCATTGTATATACATATGGTTTGAAAACAAATTGAATTCTGTAAAAGTCACTACTATGCGAATGACACCAACTTTATTTCTCCTTTCCTGAATCAGTTTGTTAATGGTGAACTCTAGAATTAATTCCGATTTAGAAAAATATTAGACCTATCTAACAAGTTTTGCTTCTATAAAATCCATCAAAGTCACGTTGCTATTCGGTGGGAAAGGAGATTTCCCGAAATTTAGATCCCTAAATATCAATATAAATGATGTAGCGATCCCAAAACGGAATGCACAAGAATCAGGACTCTATATGGACTCATCGGCTCAAATATGACCAACACGTCAATATTGTCATAAAAGAGCTTTTGTAATTTGAAGTTAATCTATTCAAATAGGAAAATACTTGATAAAATAGTAAAATAATTTTATGCGAGGCACTTGTTCTCAGTCATCTTAATTATGCCGACGTAATATTTGGTCATGCCATATCGAAGTCGAACTTGCATCGGCTACAACTCGTTCAGAATTCATGTGTTCGACTTATTTGTGGTTTGAGTAGAAGACATCACATAAGCCAACATCTGAACGACATTGGGTGGCTGAATATGGAAAATCGAATAATTCTTCACTGTTGCAGTTTATATCACAAATTAATCATAACTGAGAAACCGGCATACCTATTCGATAAAATTTCCTTTAGAACAGACGTTCATCATCTGAACATTCGTTTCAAATCACGTTTAACCCCTCCTCGCCACTACACAGCCTCATTTCAGTCGTCCTTCAGTTATATGATAACCAGGCTTTACAATAGGATTCCCGACGAAATGAAACAAACCAAACTACCAGAGTTCAAAAAAAAACTGAAACAAAAACTTTTTGATGGCTTTATACATTTTTGAACTATCTCTCCACTTGATTTGTTAATTTCAATTCCCTAAATTACATTTAGCTTACTTACCATTTACCATAGTTGATAATTTGTTTTTGTATAAGATAATGCTTACGTTTTTATTTCTTTTTTTCCTTTTAAGGTTGAGTGTAAGAGAATGCTTGTTTATACTCTCCTGTACGAGCAAGCGTTAACTCTGCCTTTTGGCTGTAGGATTACTGAATTGTAACGACATAGATGTAACCTCACTGAAGCCAATAAAATCATTTATTATTATTATTATTATATGAAGAAGTAGAAAGAAAAAGATTCCTCTAGGTGACTGCCAACAATCATATATTCCTAGTAAACAATAAAAAACAATTTTTAAACCAGTCTACAAAAAAAATACACACTATTTTAGACATTGAAAAAATGATATTTTACAAAACTTTATCCTATTCATATTTCTTGTGTCATAAAGGATACATCAAAATCAATATATGTGGCAATTCGATTTTGTTGTACTTACTTGGTAAAGGCACGAACGCAGTTTGCGAGGCTGCCTCGTAAAATTAATACCTGCCTCGCTATGTCTGCCGTGAATGAGGCAGCCGCGCGACGAGCCATACTAAGTCGTTTTTTGGTTGACTTCAAAGAAGCCTCAGTGCGCGGCATTTCCCAAGTTAGTGCGTGTTTTTCTTGATTGAGCTTAAAATCGTAATGTGATGGCTGCCCTTTCTTTTACGGTAATCGCTTCCCTCATAAATGTGTCACTTTTTCAACGATTGGACTTATTGATTCGGCCAAGTACTCAAAAGCACCCAACGACATGCGAGAAAGTTTTTAACTGTATCTTCAACAGAATCAAACATCATATCTTGCAATAGTCAATTGCCATAATGTATATTTCATTAGGAGTCGAGAAAATAGGCTTTTTCCGTGCGTGCGCGACAAGTTCCCGTGGGAGGCGCAGCCGAACACGGGAAGTCGTGCAAGCACGGAAAAAGCATTTATGGACGTGTAATGAACGATATTTTTCATTATATCTACCTGAAAACCACAGATTGTTAAGAAACATTTATTTTTAAAGATTAACGAACAAAAACATGTATTTTTAATTTTTATTAATTGAAATATTTATGGTACAATTTGTGTTGTTGTAAATAGCTAATCCTTTAGCAGCTACTTCATATTCGATAACTGTAGTTGATAAAGTCGAAGGTGCTACTATATTAGTAGAAGTATTCATTTTTTGATTTTCCCCCGCTGCATTGTATTCTGATGTTGGCGTTGTTTTTACTATGCTTGAATGGCTGAACAATTCACGAGAAACTTCAATCTTTCTGCTTACCGATTCTTCTATATAGCCTTCAGCCACAGTCGAGGAACGCCAACCTCCATACGTTTTTAAAGTAAGCAAATCTTCTCCGTCCTCGACTAACATAGATGCTGAAGATCGTCTTAAACCGTGTCCAGTATAATCTTCCGGATTTTCTAGGTTCAGATATTCAGCAATCTGCTTTGTTGTACCAGTGATTGTATGACACCCTGCATTTTGAGCAAAACATCTACCATTACGATACGCAATAAATAATCTTTTACTATTCATGTATGTAGGTCTTAGATTAATATATTTACGATAAAAAGTGCATGGATCAAAGGGGCATTCTTCCTTTGTAATTGTGAAACTTCTTGATTTGTGATTTTTGCCATCTCGAAGGAATACTATAAAAAACCGGCCATTATATTCCACGTCTTCCAAAGTCAGACGAATCAAGTCATCTCTTCGGCAGGCACCGAATATGCCAAATATTAAAATTACTTTACTTGGTTGGTTGGTTTAAGGCTGACGAGCCAGAGACAGGGTTGGCACTTAGCTTCCCTTGACACTGCGACCAGCTGGGGGTCTATTGTATCACTCTGTCGTCAGTGGTTCCTCATTCAAACAGGTTTGTGCCTTCAATTAGGTTTAGAAGCCTGTTGATAAGGTTCTTCGGATTCATGCCTGTTTCGGGCTGATCTTCAAAGATTCTGTGTCGCCACTACTTAGGCGTCACAGTCGAAGATGAAAGACAGAGTTAGACCCGAGGCCTCCTCTTGTCTCTTGATGACAAGCCATTCTTCAGTATCTATCCCCATGTCCTGGGTTTTGATGAGCTGAAGAATCTTTTTGGTTTCCATTTTACCAAATGGCTTTGGAATCCACTCTGTTTCCGGGAGTTTCTCAGTAGGTGTTCGACCATCTGCTGATCCCTCCTCGGTTGGGTTTACGGTTTCTGGTGCCGAGTGTGATTCAACTGGAATCTCCTCGACTTCCATACCCGCTATCGGTGTTGGGTCTTCTTCAACTGGAAGTTCCCCAGGGTTGTTTGTGTAGGGGAAAGGGTCGTCCACACCTGCGCAGGTGTAAGGCAGATTACTCTGGGAGGTCGCCATGTATCCCAGAGGCTCCGTTTTTTTATACCTGACTGGCTCAGGTATCATCCATCCCTCGGCACGGGTCGCTTGACGCCTTGGATTAAGCCATGTTGTGGTGGCATTTGGTTTGAGATTGACTTAGAGATCCGCAGGTTTTGACCATTTCTGGTCATTCCCACTGGATTTTCCTTGTCAACCCCGTTATCCAGCGATACCACTTGGAGGTAGCCACCTAAGTTTCCGCAACCCATCTTCATCTCTCGTAGGAGGTGAACATGTGTTGACGCAAACTACTCGCCTTTACTTTACTTTACTTAATAACCACTTCTCGTCTGGTGCTTCAAGTATGAATTTGGCGATTTGGTCAGACCTGCCAGACAACTTTTTAACATTGAAAATTTACTCCATATAAAGTTGAAGCTTTCATGGATTTGCTTTTTTCTGACAAATAAACGAGAAGAATATCATCACTTACATTTATAACTTTCTTTTGTTGGCGCCAGTTGCAAAATAGATGATACTGGTTTTTTTGGGCAATAATTCTGCACTTACTACGCTTCACGTGATATTTCTTCCTCTGGTAAAATAATTTTTAAATATTTCCACTAAAAATATCCAAATATTGTCACAAACAAGCGCTATTTACCCCGTTACTAAGGAAATACACAAACAATTTGCGATTTCTAGAGAACTGTCAATAACATATTATTTTTTATTATACCTATCTGAAAACACTATATTTACATGCTTATTTTACGGTGCGCTAGAGTCATTGGCTGCCTGCTTACATGTCAAAATAAAATAATATGTTATTAACAGTTCTCTAGAAATCGCAAATTGTTTGTATATTTCCTTAACAACGAGGTAAATAACGCTTGTTTTGTGACAATATTTGGATATTTTTAGTGGAAATATTTAAAAAAGATTTCACCAGAGGAAGAAATATCACGTGAAGCGGCAAAAGAAAGTGCAGAATTACTGCCCAAAAAGTCACGTGAGAGATACGAAAACCAGTATCGTCTATTTTGCAACTGGCGCCAACAAAAGAAAGTTATAAATGTTTTTGTTCGTTAATCTTTAAAAATAAATGTTTCTTAACAATCTGTGGTTTTCAGGTAGATATAATGAAAAATATCGTTCATTACACTCCCATAAATGCTTTTTCCGTGCTTGCACGACTTCCCGTGTTCGGCTGCGCCTCCCACGGGAACTTGTCGCGCACGCACGGAAAAAGCCTATTTTCTCGACTCCTAATGAAATATACTACACAAAACACATGTATATCTGTTCTGTGATATACTAGAGCTCGTCCAATATTGAAACGACCGTTTGGTAGGTAGAGAAGGGGAAAACACGAGTTGACACGATTTGCTGTGGTAGCTTATGGTACAGCGAATATTCACCAGTGTCTTGGCATGCAGTGTTTGAAAGGTTAGGTTTTTGTTGATTAATAAATAAGTAGTGCAGTTATTTATTCAACTTTTCTTATACAAATATATCTATATCCCCCCGGCAGATTTGTTGAAAAATATTTTTTCCGTTCAGAAGTTATAGGAGTGTAAGTTCTCTACGTCTGGTGTATCGCCTATACAAAATAATTTGGTACGCCTATGGAATTACTAGCCATCATAGTTCGGACATCTTCGAGAAGAATTGGTTGTTAGGTAGGGGAAGGCCAAAGTGGTCGTTTCAATACTGGACGAGCTCGTCCAGTCCAGTAAAATTTGAAACTTGGTACACTAATCACCAGTGGCGTAGTTACGATGGTATGTGGTCATATGTTCCTTCACATTTTCCTGGGACAAGTGAATGGATAAATGAGCGTTTGACATCAGTTCGGCTCATCGATACTCAACCTAAAAGTCATAACATTCCATGTGCCTAAAAGTGGAGGTTTCTGAGATAATTGAGAAAAACTGAAGATAGGTCTTTAGTAGAGACATAATTTCCTATGTGCAATAATCGCATAATGCTAATTTCTTACATATCAGAATATGTGTTGACCTCCTGAACATTTTTTAATGTTGGGAGAATCTGAAACATAGTACGGAATGAGACCGATAACTCCATTTTTTCATTCATCATATTATTTGATCGAATCGATGTCGCGGATTCACTGATATGTTACCATACTTTCTTTACTTTTGTACCTGCTACCTGTAAAAGGGCCTCGCTTTCAAGCTAACAAGTACGAATACGTTCTCAACTACACATATCACACTACTCATAGTCAAAATTTCAGCTTTGCTAAAATGACGTAAGTTTGTCGGCTCTGGTATCTTGGACTATTTTAATTGATTTCGACAAAACACCCCACGCTTTTTGTCATAGTCATTGAATGTTAAAATTATTTTTAACTTTTTAGTGCAGTGAAGAAGTACGACAGTTGTGTGCATAAATAAGTTGTACAACAGTTATAGGCTATTGTGAGTCAGGCTTGTCAATCTTAATTAAACTTCTTATCAACTTTGACAAGAAGTGTCAAAATGTGTCAAATGTGTACGTGTACACTACTTTTTCATGAAATCTGGAACATCATAAGCAGGTTTAGACCATACAAACCTTGTACGACTTTTGTATGTACACAACTGTACTTCAAGAAGTTTACCCTTAAAATTATAACAAATTTTATTCCTGTACTTTTTACAACTGGTGAAATTTACTTTTCATCACGAGTAGCGAAAAATTTAACTTTTCGCAACTGGTGATGAAAAGTAAAACATTTGATAACGTCAATGAGTTTTGAAAAGCGTCACTTTAAATGTCAAAATTAGAAAATAGTTATTTGTGCAACCAGTTGGCAAAAGCACTATTTTTCGTAACGAGCGGATTTCTGCAGAACGAGCGAAGCGGGTTCCGCAAAAGAAAGCGAGTTACGAAAAATAGTGTTTTCCAACGTGTTTCACACACTATTTTTTCTAATTTTGATGTGATCCTTTTTAAAGTTAGAAATATAAAAAAAATTTTACTTAAAAAAACTAAGAACACGCTTTCAACGCATCGAAAATTAAAAAATAATTTTAATATTCAACGACGATTAATATTAAAATAAAAAAAACAAACCATTTCTCAATTTCAAAGTGAAAAATAAAAAAAAATCGTCAGGCGTGGGGATTCGAACCCACGATAACTTTTGAGATACAGAGCTTAGTCTAGCGCCTAAGACCGCTCGGCCACCGGAAGACGTTAACTGTCAAACGCATTACCATACTTTAACGTAAGTAAGAAAGTTTTTTATGTACTTTTGTACCAGCTACCTGTAAAAGGGCCTCGCTTTCAAGTACGCATACCTTCTCAACTACATTCATAGTCAAAATTTCAGTTTTGCTAAAATGACGTAGGTTTGCCGGCTCTGGTATCTTGGACTATTTCAATTGATTTCTACAAAGCACCCCACGCTTTTTGGCATAGTCGTTTTAGTGCAGTGAAGAAGTACTTCAAGAAGTTTAGCCTTAAAATTATAACAAATTTTATTCCTGTATTTTTTGCAAATGGTGGTGAAATCTACTTTTCATCACCACAAGGGAAAATTTTTACTTTTCGCAACTGGTGATGGATAAGTAAAACATTTGATAACGTCAACGAGTTTTGGAAAGCGTCACTTTAAATGTCAAAATTAGAAAAAGTAAATCCCTACCAGTTGCAAAAAATTCAGGAATAATTTTGAGGCTAAACTTGAAGTACTTCTTCATTGTTATTATATTCTTTGTACGTATTATGAAGATTACATTTTATTCGAATTCAATACATAATATATATGGTAAAAATAAATTATAAATATTAATAACATCATTTGAACAATTGGTGATATTGACCCCAGCTGACAACGTAGTTTTCTATGTAGCATTAATTTCCGTTCTCTCTAAGGATGAGAACACGCTTTTAACGCACTAAAAAGTAAACAACTTTCTCCCTTATGTTGAAGTATGGTAATGCGTTTGACAATTAATATCGTCCAGTTGGCCAAGCGGTCTAAGGCGCAAGGGTTCGAATCCCCACGCCTAACGATTATTTTTTATTTTTCCCATCAAAATTGAGAAATGTTTTTTTTTATTTGAACATTCACCCCAAAACTAAATCATTTCTAAATTTCAAAGTGAAAAATAAAAAAAAAATCGTCAGGCGTGGGGATTTAAACCCTCCCAAACTTTTGAGATCCAGAGCTTAGATCTCGCGCCTTAGACCGCTGGGCTAACTGGACGATATTAATTGCCAAACTCATTACCATACTTCAACATAAGTAAAATTTTTATATACTTTTGTACCTGATACCTGTAAAAGGGCCCCGCTTTCAAGATACATATCACACTATTCATAGTTAAAATTTCAGCCTTGCCTTGCTGTGGTCTTACTCTAAAATTATTATGTTTCTCAAAGATACGAACCAAAAAGCACCCCATGCTTTTCGGCATAGTCGTTGAATATTAAAATTATTTTTTAATTTTTAGTGCGTTAAAAGCGTCTTCTCCAGTTTTTTTAAATATATATTTTTAACTTGAATTAAAAAGGATCACATATCAAAATTAGAAAAAATATTGTGTGAAACACGTTGGGAAACCCTATTTATCGTAACTCGCTTTCTTTTAATAATTCGCTCATTACGAAAAATAGCACTTTTCCCAACTGTCAAAAAGCATCTAGTTAATAATGAATTCATTGAAAAACAACAGTAATTTACTGTTTTTGTGTACATCTTCACACTACAAATGAAAGTTGTGTAAATGAAAATGTTTGCCAATATTGGTATGAAATGAGTTTTTTTTTCCTTTCTTGCAACAGCTGCCATTTTGAAAAGAGCGATTTGGGCCATCTTTGGACTTAATAGTGATATAGAAATTTTGTGCCAAATGCATTTGTAAAAAACGATGTTTTTAACCGCTTTCTTAGTTGTTTTACTAACCCTCAGAAGTTAACGAAAACTTGTAAGAGTCAAGACCACCGGGGCCTTACCTTATATAATGGGGAAAATGTTCACCGGCTGTGGGAGTCGAACCCGCGTCGGGTGGAAACAGTGGGTACAAGACTAACACTGAGCTACTGGCCCCTATATATTAACTAGAACCTCCTTTTCAACCGTTCTTTCTGGAGCTATCAAAACGTTTGGGTTTGATGAACAGCATACAATGTACTTTTTGAGATATATCATATTTTTAGCACTCCGGTTTCAATATTTTTATATCAAGAGTGTCCTAAATATGCTAAAATTATCCTTAACAACTGAAATAATGATGAAAATAAGCAAACATGATAATTTTATCAACAACACCTCAGCTAGAGGCTGTCGAATTCGATGAAAGCACTGTTTCACCAATAAGTGTTTTTTTTTTTTGAGAAAAAACCAAATATTCTAAGCCCGTCAATTAAAAGCTTATAAAACTGAAAAAAAAAAGTTTTTGCAACTGTGCCGAAAGCGCCTAAGTTCGCTATACTGCAGAGTTTTAATCCAAAGCGCTCCAGGTATCATAATAATATTGACAAAAAAGTCATATGGGTCTAGAAAGTGAAAAAATTTTACCATATGATTCAGAATTTTCTGAAGAACAAAAAAATATCCAAATATACAGGGTGTTCCTTTTAAAATTCAAAAGATAGCTTCATTTCCGGTGAAACCGAAAGTGCCAAAAATGTGACAGATATGTCAAAATGTACTTTGTATGCTCTACATCAAACCTACCAAATTTTGTTTCGATATCTCTAGGAAAAGTGATTAAAAAGGGGGCTAGAAAATACTTTGACACCCAGAATATATATATATATATGTATGTATATATATATATATATATATATGTATATATATATATGTATGTATATATATATATATGTATATATATATATATATATATAGGATATATTTGGCTTGTTTTTCTTGGGTTTTAGGTTCGTGGGTCTGACTTTTATAAATTAATTACATCTTTGTTTTGGGATAACATGTGTAATTTAGTTTCTACGGGTGGATCCTCGTCTTCATCAGGATTAAAAAATTACAAGCCTACAAGGTAAAAACAATGAGTAAGTAAAATTGTACAATTTAAAAACAATAATTAAGGTTATTAATATATTAATCAAGTCGTACCTTCAAACATAGGATTTGTTTGGACTTTTTTGGTCTGTTATGGTTTTTCGTTTTATATCCATAATAAGATAGTGGTGGAGTTGTTTACTTTAGGATGTGCTGATATTAATCAGTTGCGCATGTGTAAGGTGGAAATTATTTATTAGTGTTAGGGACATCTGTGGGAAGTGTTTTGTGTTGCATATTTTATTTGGTTAGGGAGCTATCATTGTCTAATGTATCTTTAGCACATAACTTAAACACATGTTTAAATTCTGTGATCTTTAGACAATGGAGCTATGTTGTTTTTGAGGGATTGTGTGCTCGGCTTGGATAGGTGGCGTTACTGTTTTCATATTGGATTGATGCTATTCAAGTCGGCGATTTCAGTTTTGTCGTTGGCAGTATTTTTGATGTGAATCATCTCAAATATTTCTGTTTTTTTTTGTGAAGATGATTGTTTTGTTATAATCGAACTCGTGGGTGGTTTTTTTTTTTTGTTGAGGGCTGTTGACGTGTTGTGTGTGTGTATTTGTGTGATTTTATTCTATTTTCTAAATATTGTTTGGATTGACCAATATTGACTTTATTACAGTTTGGCTCTTTGCAGGGTATTTTATAGACGGTGTGTTTTTTGTTGTGAGGGATTTCAGGTTTTAATTTGGAGAAACAAGGCTCGAGTGTTGTTAACTTCTTTATGAGTGAATTATTCTAGTTTTCAACAAGTTTTTATTTAAATTCAAAATTACAATCTATCATTCTCTTATTTGTCAAAAAAACTATTGACAAGCTCTCCGTTATGTACAGAGTGAAATTATGTATAACAAAATTAAATTGTGAAATGGAAATTATTCTCAACATTCTACAACCTCCAGTTTGACTAAATTTTGTACAGGACGTACTAACATCCCATTTTTAGTTTGGAGTTTTACAGTTCTCACTTGACCATCTCGACCTGGATAAGTTTCAATGACCCTTCCCATTTTAAGCATCTCTGGTAGCATACATTTATTTGATCTCTCGATCAACTTGTCGTTTTACCAAAATAGAATAATTATTGAAATTTGTGATAGGGGTGGTGAAGGGTTAATTTTTGTCCGACAAAATAGAGTGACACATATATTCTACTATGCATACATTCATGAGAAGAAAAAACATTCACATATTCTTAACAGAAACAGAACGAATTTAATGGCTGGCCACGAATTCTGACCATTACTAGACAACCACTGGTGGACGAACCCACATCCCATAAGCTGGACCTCGTGGCTGCTATCACACTGATAAGTAGAGCGAAAAGATATATATCCACTTATATCCTGATATTTATCTAATAAATATCAATATTCTATTTCCGACTTGTGTTTTTATTCAAATATTTAAATAATGATTCAACCTCAAAATAAAAACATGATGATTTGGGAACCCGAAAATAAAGTGCTTAGACTCCCTTCTGTTGACGTTGAAGAGAACAAATTTTTTTAAGTTATTTTATAATAATGACTATTGCTTTTCTATTTTTATGTTGATTTATTGAAGATTGTATCAGTTTATTTATGAATGAAGTTATGTTGAACAGGTTACTTTATATTTTATTCCTTATCTATTAGCATTATTTGTTTATTAACTTTAACATATTTTACTAGCATACTTTATTTTTTGTTTAGTTTTACATGTGTTTTTTATATTTAGTTTTAAATAAACTTATTATTTCTGCTTTTTGTTTTCCATTTTATAACTTTTTTCGAAAATATATAAATATCACATTTGGATATAACCAATATATATATATATATATATATATATGTCAATCGTTTGGTTCCTGGACATTTTTGAGAGCCTTTTTTTTCTGCATACTAACCATATATCACTCCAGCTATCCGCCGGTATCCGATTTTTTTCGAATTTTCAGTAGTTTTGTAGTTGACGATATATAAACGAGTTCCGGGACATTTTCTAACAAACATGCTCAATTCTCAGAGTTTAAGCGATTTTTCTGCATACGTTCATTATATACCACTTAAGCTATCCGCTGGTATTCGAATCGATTTCATGTTAGATTTTCAGTTAACAATGTATAGACGAGTTCCAAGACACTTTGAAAAAAGCTTTCTATATACTGAGGAAGTCAACATAAGCAGTTTTTTCTGTGTATCTTAACCAAACATTAATCAGGCTAACATCTGGTTTAGGATATTTTTTTAATTCGTGATATTTCTTGGGTGAACGGGTTGTAGGTATATGAGCAAGTCTATGATATTAAATTTAAAAAAAATATATCGTAAAATGCCCAAAGGTTGACATATTAAGTTCAAAGTTGACATATCTTTAATATTTTCTACAATTTTTTTCGTTTTAAAAATTTGCTCTAGTATCACAAGAAAACTTAATCACTGAAGTTTTATATAAAATTTTAAGAGACTTTAAACACTGTTGCTTTAAGAAATATTAATAAAATTGCAGTAGCCACTTTTTTCGCTAATGATTGACACGTAAAAAAATTGAAAACCTAAAAGTTGACATATGTCAGGACGAAAGATTGACATTAGGATGTTTATTTCAATCCTTTCATTTCAAATGAATTAATCTTAAATGTCTGTGATAGTCCATAGTATCTATAAAATAAACATACTGTTTAAAACAAGTATCAAACATGTTCTATATAAAAAATCAGATCATCTTTAGAATTTGTTTTTATATTAATTAGTTGACACTCTCAAGACCAATGCTTGACATCAAATCAAATATACTTTATTGTCAGAAGATCAAAGTCTCATGGACAAAGTTACATACATTGTACAAATATATATAGTAAAATAGATATATCTGAATTACATTACAGCAGAAGAAAAATCAAAAAATAAACATTTTTGAAAGAACTTATATATAAAATATTGCAATAATTGCACATACAATCAAAAAACAATACAAAATTAACCGTCGACCTTCCAGTCCTTGTCAAATTGGTATTTTAGACAATCACCAGCAATGATCATTTTAGGAAAGTTAAGCCTTTCAATAATTTGATTAAAATGTATCACGCTCACGTCCTTTTCATTTAATACAAATGACTTTTCGTCACTACATTGTTTTAATCCAACAACCTCGGCCTCATTGTTTGGTAAAAGCTCTTGGATAATACATACATATATATGTTCTCTCTTGTGTCCAGGAAATTTAACCACTACATAATCACTTTCTTTAAAATTATCTTGTTCTGTCTTATTCTCCTCAATATCCTGTTCTGTCTTGTTCTCCTCAATATCCTGTATACTTCCTATCGAACTAACTTCCTCATCAGTAGTATCAGACGCTACCCACTCTTCAGATGTTTCTGAATCGTAAGTATAATCCGATTCTTCTTTTGATTTTTTGACGTTTTCGGCCATTTTTTCTTCTTTATTTTTTTCTTGAATTGCCTTTTTTTT
Organism: Gonioctena quinquepunctata; assembly: GCA_018342105.1. NCBI lineage: Eukaryota > Metazoa > Arthropoda > Insecta > Coleoptera > Chrysomelidae > Gonioctena > Gonioctena quinquepunctata. Next base: position 17,514 of record JAFIRS010005840.1, on the reverse strand, counting down.
CTGTCTTTCTTCTGCTCTTATTTTTTCTGCAATTCTTCTGTTTTTTTCTTATTTTCTTTATTTTCATAATACAGTTGCCACTGCTTTGACGTTACCACTGATGGTATCTTTTCTCTTACTCTTTTTGTTTTCTTCGGTGGTTTAGGTTCTGGTCAAGTTAGAGCACGTTTGAATGGTGAGGGTATTAAAAGATTATTTTGATTTGGTGTATGATTTGCAATATCGCCAAAACTGTAATTGGCGCTTTATTTGTATCTGGTGTGCTTGCTGGTACTATTACAGATATATCACTTGAAATTTTAATAGGCGTTTTATCGGTGGACGTTGAAGGAATAGGGTCAATAGATACGCACTTAAAAATTTTAATAGGCCTTTATCGGTGGACGCTGGAAGGAATAGGATCAATAGATACATCACTCAAAACTTTAATAGGCGTTTTAGCGGTGGAAGTTGAAGGAATAGGATCAATAGATACATCACTCAAAATTTTAATAGGCGTTTAGCGTGGACGCTTGAAGGAATATGATCAATAGATACACGCCACTTAAAATTTTAATAGGCGTTTTATCGGTGGACGCTGAGGAATAGGATCAATTTTAGATACATTATTTGTTGAATTTTTCTGTTTACTTTTTTCTATCTCTCGAATTATTTTTGTATACAGGTTATATAGGGACAAATCTTCAATAGGGCCTGTCCATATATCAGAATTTGCTTTAAATTGCGTTACTTTCTCGTTGTCTATGTGGTTTTCTAAAAATGTTTTTCCTCTCTGTAATTCAATCAGTGTCTTCTGGTCGTCCTCTTTAGTTTGTGTTACTGGATTCTGAATTGGGACAGAAACTGTCTCAGGATTCCAAGGCACCAGGCCACATTTTTTGAAGCCATTACGTAAAACGAGTACATCCAGTCGATCTTCCAGCGTTTTGGCCAGTAATGGACAAAAATTGGACTTCTTTATTGTCGGATTATCGGTTCGTTGAAGTCTACACTTGTGAACATTTTCTTTCCAACCAGCCTTAACGGTTCGAAACACCGCGACATCCATTGGTTGGATAAGATGGGTGGCATTGGGATACAGTGCCACCAAGATGATTCCTTTTTGTTCGCAAAATCGACTAAGATGTAATGTTAGATGAGATACGTGTCCATCTATAAACAGTATTATAGGCAATTTAAACTTATTTTCTATTAACCATGGATGGAAAATATTAGTTATAAACTCATAAAAAGTCTCCCTCGTCATCCACCCTGTCTCTGACTTTCCAAGTCCCCAATGTCCAGGTACCCTCGTTGCAATTTCTTTAGGGATTCTTTCATATTTAAAGATCACCATGGGAGGTGCTATATTGCCAGCAGCGTTTGCTGTGAGTAAAACAGTTAGGCACTCTTTTTCATCGGTGTTGACGATCTGATACACAGTTTTTCACCCGCTTAGCCAGCACTTTATCACCTTTCGGGTTTAAAAAAAGCAGCCTCATCTGCGTTAAATACCCTTTCTGGATTGTTTAAAATTCTCTCAAAATTTTGTGATTTAAAATATTGATAAACTTCATTAAACCAATTATTTATTTTTTCATTTGTAACTGAAGCTCTTGATGATGTTTGTTAAATTTTGAGGAGTTCTGGAGGAAACGTCAGGATTCCTTTTTAATAATAATTTGTACCAACTTTTATCGAGTCGGTTATTTTTAAAAGGAGTTTCCCGTTTGAACTCAATCATTAATTGTTTGACACTGTCCAATAATTGATCTTTTCCCACTGGACACCCTGCCCTCGCTGCCTGTATTATCCATTCACATAAAATCCGCTCCTCTTCTTTGGATAGAAAAGATTTTAGACCCATTGTGCACTTCCTGGGAACTTTTCCACGGAATTTATAAAGTAATGTTATCCTGGGCACTTTAAATTTTTTTGCTGATGTAGCTATGGGAAGGCCTCTGTCACAATCTCTTAAGGCAGCTTCCATATCTTCAGGTGAGTATTTCAACAATTGACGTTTCTGCTGTGCCATAATTGTATTAATAAAGCCAAATCTGGAAAGAACCTATAGTTGACACTTCAGTTTTAAATGTTGACAGGGGGTGTCATCTATTAGTTCTAACTGAGAGAGACGACTGAAACTTATGTAAAAATAATTATGAATATCCTTACAAAAAAAGAAGACACAAACACTAATACAAGAACAAAACTGCCACAGAACCAATGGTTGACATTCAATGTCAATTTTTAGAACTTTCTAGTTTTTTCGAACCAATGGTTGACACCCCTTTATAACAGTACTGTAACACAGAATCTAGTAACTATTTCTGTAGAAAAACAATGATATAAGGCCCTACTACCCTGAGGTACAACGAAAAAAAGATTCATATATTCTTACCTTAGCTATGGAACATCAAAGTTGACACACTTCTTAACGAATATCTCAAATTTGTAAAGGCACGTGTATCGGGCTACTTAAAATTCAGCCATATTGAAATGATGCCACATATCAGTTTGCAACTTTGAGTGCACATAAAAGATGGCGCTAGATGTTACATTCCCGAATTTAAATCTCGATACGAGTATATTCCTTAATATAGCGTCTATTTGTCATGAGTGTCAATCATTGGTACCCTGTCAACATTTGGGTGTTTTACCTTACTGTGATCAACCGTTTTTTTGTAATTATCAACTGAACATCATAACATAAGCTATCCGCTTTGATTTTTTATTATTGTTAGTTTTCCAATCAACGATGTAAAGGCGAGTTCCTGGACACTTTGTGGAAAAAATTCTCAATGTACAGAATTTTTACGATTTTTCTGCATATATTCACCATAAATATATCACTCAAGCTCCGCTGGTACTCGATTGATTTCGAAATCATGTTAAATTTTCAGTTAATAATGTATAGACGAGTTCCCAGACACTTTTAATTTACTGATGAAGTTAGCATATTCTGTTTTTCCGTATGTTTACCATATATATATATATATATATATATACTCGAACGAACTGCTGGTTTTAGATAGTTTTTTAATTCGTGGTATTTCTTGGGTTAATGGGTTGATGGTATATGAGCACGTTCCAATAAAATAAATTGAGAAAATCAATTCACCATCAACCGGTTCTTTGCATTTATTAACTAAACATAACAGTAGCCATCCGCTGGTATGATTATTTCTAATTATTAGTAGTTTTCCATTGTTCGATGTATAGACAAGTTTCAGGAACATATATCACTCAAGCTATCCGCCGGTATCCGTTTTTTTCTTGAATTTTCAGTAGTTTTGTAGTTAACGATATATAGACGAGTTCCGTGACACTTTCTAACAAAAATGCTCAAGTCTCAAAGGTTTAACGATTTTTCTGCATACGTTCATCATATATCACTTAAGCTAACCGCTGGTATTCGAATCGATTTCGAATTCATGTTAGATTTTCAGTTAACATTGTATAGACGAGTTTCAAGACACTTTGAAAAAAGCTTTCTATATACTGAGGAAGTCAACATATGCAGTTTTTTCTGCGTATCTTAACCAACCAGAAAAGTGAAATGTCCCGGAACAAGGAGTAATTGAATTATACAAAATGCATTTATAGTGTTTCGAAAATACCTAGTGAGATCCATTAGCGATTTCCTACCATCAAAGCCGCACAATTCCAGAATTGATTATTCAAGAATGTTGCATCTGTTATTCACATTTCAAAATATTTCACAAAAATGGAATGAACGTAGAAGATCCTGATAAAGACGTTGTTTAATTATAAAAAAAAAATTTCAATCTCATTTTCCCCCCAATAAAAAATTGTAATAAGATTGAGTCATAAACATCAGATAATTAAATGCGTCACCCTGAATCCAATATTTAAATTCCATATTACCGCTTTATCCTGAAATTCAATATAGAACATTGAAACATTCAAAATACTATCAAATTCGCCGGAGATCTCCGAGTATTGATTTGATTTCTTTAGTTCTTATGTTAAAAATTTGGGCAAGGTTACAAATGAAATTACACAAACGGATGAATTATTATTGGTGTGGTACGGATTCTTGTGAGGTACCGGAAAGATTCGAAAGATATTAAACCATTTTTTTTCCGGGACAGTCTCGGAAGTCAATGAATGACATATAAAATTTCCGGACCAGTCCCGGTAGTCGACAAATGTCCTGGAACAAGTCGATAGACCTTCAAAAATGTCCCACAACTATTCGCTTGACATATATATATATATATATATATATATATATATATATATATATATATACAGGGTGTCCCTGGACTTCCTCTTTTCCTTTTGGGAATGTATAGATGGGGTCAAAATATCACCAGTATTTCATATAACTTTTGTTCCAAAAAGCCTTCGTTACCAAGTTACGGGCCCTCAAAGTAACAAAATGAAAAATGTTTTTCTTTGATAACTTTCAAAGTGAATATTTAAAATCATCTAAATTTTGGTGATTGACTAAACAAATTAATTCCTTCGATGAGCTTTTATGCAGGAGTCAGTTGTTTTGCTACAAAGTCAGGAACGGACTACCCCCGATGGTGCACACCCCAAAACTTTGAAATGACAGATAATTTTTCAATAGTTTTCAACAAAATAAGGTTACGTAGACAATTTTCTGAATAAAAGTACTCGTGTGCAAAGTCGATCGGAGTAACGATTCTTAATAAAAATGCAGTTTTACTCAACGACATCAAACCCGATCGTCCACCATTATTTGAAATGAAAAATTTTCAGTAGAAATACTAATGCTAACGTTAATTCAACAACATTTAACAAGGATAATACAAAATATGCTAAAATAAAGTCGTAAACAAAAAGTGTGAAGACTAAGAAAATGTATTGAGAGAGACTGGGGTCATATCGAGCAGTTTTTGTAGCAGATTTTGCATTTCTGTTTGCTCTTGATTATTTACACCATGAGTTTTGTAAGGTAAACATGTTTGCATGATAAAAATTCGTTATGAACATTGTACCTATCATTTCTATTTTCATTACAAATTAATCTTTTCGAATAATCGTAGACATCTCAGGTTTTTTTTTTTTTTTTTTTTTTTTTTTTTTTTGGTTCCCACTAAAAGGGATATCCTGTAATTTTCAGAGAACATCGTGGGAACCGGGGGAAAGAAGGTAGGAGTTGGTGTTCTTCTTAAATTTCTGGAGGTTGTATGCCTCGGGAACACCTCCCTAGGCTAATGAGTTCCAAAGCCTCGTTGGATGAACTAGTCTTTGGAAAGTGATGTTCTGCAGGTCTCCAAAGTGACCACGAAGGGGTGTGATGACTGAACTTGACGGGTTAGTCTCGAAGAGACTGCCAAAGCAGGAACGATTGTTGATATTTCAGAAGAGCATCGCCCATGAAAATATCTATAAAATAGAGACAAATCGCCAACTTTCTACGGTGTTCCAGACAAGTGGCGAGTTTGTAGTCGAGGCATCACCGACGAGCGAATTGCCCTTTTGGACAGAATCCAATAGCCTCAAGATATGTTTAGGTGCAGCCCAAATATGGGAACAGTATTCCAGGACAGGTCGGATCTGTGCCTTATAGATCATAAGCAGCTGAGTGGGGTGAAATAGCTCTTGGCACGAAACAAAAACCAAGTTTTGGGATGCACTTTTGGCAATGGACCTCACGTGATTTTCCCAGGAAAGGTTATTGCTGATAGTAATACCAAGCATCGATATGGATGACTTCAGTGGTATGGTTACTCCTGACAAAGTTATGTTAGGCACAGTGAGATCGGCTTTTTTAGAGAAAAGACATGCTTGTGTTTTGTTTGCATTGAATTCTACCAAGTTATTAGATCCCCACTCGAGAATTGTTGCTAAGTCCATATTTATATTATTGGATTGGATGTCCTCGAACAAAAATGCATTTTTATAAAAAATCATTGCTCCGATCGATTTTCCACACGAGTACTTTTATTCAGGAAATTGTCCAGGTAACCTTGTATATTGACAATTCCTAGTCATTTCAAAGTTTTGGGGTGTGGACCATCGGGGGTAGTCCGTTCCTGACTTTGTAGCAAAACAACTGACTCCTGCATGAAAGCTCATCGAAAGAATTCAAATGTTTAGTCAATCACCAAAATTTAGATGATTCTGAATATTCACTTTGAAAGTTATCAAAGAAAAACATTTTTCATTTTGTAACTTTGAGGGCCCGTAACTTGGTAACGAAGGCTTTTAGGAACAAAAGTTATATGAAGTGCTGGTGATATTTTGACCCCATCTATACATTCCCGAGAGGAAGTCCAGGGACACCCTGTATATATATATATATATATCAAATATATCCGATATTTTTATATTTATATACTTAAAATATCATGATATTTTTGCACTCTGCTGATAAGTTTATTATTATTAACTCAATGAAAATCCATACAGTATGACTAGATTTCAAGATTTTTCATTCCAAAACTTTCGGAACAACGCATTAAAAAATATGATTGCTATCATTTGAGGAATTACTTCACTTATTTTTAATAAATAGAGTATTTCCTTTCTCTGGTAATCAATTTATTTTTGTATTGATATTGCAACTAGTTTATTCAATAAACTTGGGGCCAGAGAACTTTTAAAATTCAATAATATAAACTCTTGCAAAGCTCTTGTTGAAATTTACATATGAAATATTATCAAATTTCCATGAGAGTATTCTTTTATTTTCTTCAAAAATATGTTGTTGGATCAAAGTCGAAAATAAATAATTTAATAATACCCTTATTACACTATGCATTTTTCTTGCTTATTTGTCTGCCTGACTGCCGGTGGCTAAAATTTTAAACAAATACGCATACGTGGCAAACATTTTAAACAAATACGCATACGCGCGAGACTATTTTGTTGACTGTATCAGACATGAAAATAAATAGGGTTTTATTTTTTCCCTCTGAATTGAGGGGATTTCAAGGACGTTTGGAAATGTCATGTTTACCACTACAGTAATTATCTGTTGGACTTGACATAACCAGCAAATAAATCAGCCAGTTTTCGTTTGGTTTAGTATGACAGAAAAAAACCAGTACCAGGTAAAGATTAAGTTGAAATAAATGATCTAGTTATATTAAATTAGGTAAATGTGTCAATCCAACAAATAGCCATGAAAATAAGCCCAAAAATAGGCACAACAAAGGCATAGTGTAATAAGGGTTTAAGACTTATTTATGACTGAAAAAAAACAGGTTTACATTAAAATAATCTGTTTTATTTCACTCTCAAGTAGAAAATGAGCCAAGGGAAATATATGTATCATATAAGGTGTACTTCTACTTCCTTGAAAATATCGAGTCAAGTAAATGAAGATGTAATAAAAAAACAACTATATAAATTTGAACTCATTTTTCTACAGGGTGAATTTCCATGTTACAATATCCTTATTTAGAAAGAAGCGCAGAACAACATACATATTTGCATATTCTAATGGAAAATTATCCTACTGATGTGCACATTGTATACCTGGCCCGTGCATTTGATCCTCATCGTCGCTAGCATAAGCTTCTCCACGACCTGAATGCGAACTTCTATCATTGGGGTCAAAGTCCATTAAATCTACTTCTTCCACGTTTTCACCTTGGGGCATTGTAAATGCAGGTCGTGGTGGTAACAATGTCTCTAATGAATTCAGATTAACTTCAGATGTGAAGTGATTTTCGGGAAATTTAATATCAAATGCAATATACAAGTTGCCTTTCTCAAAGGGGTTTTTGTAACAGGGCATACCTTCACCAATGATGGCTTTAACATCACCTGGTTTGACAACATTACCAGCTGGTTGTTTAATCAAAATATCCCGTCCGTCTAAATGTCGCAGAATGAATGAAAATCCACACAATGCCTCGGTGAGAGAAATTGATTGTTTAATATGTAAATCATCGCCGTTTCTTTCAAATTTTTCATGTGCTTTTTGTTGCAAAATGATGACCACATCTCCAGGTTCAACATCAGGTTGTTGATCTCCCTCACCTCGGAAGAATATCTTCTGATTTTCCTTCATTCCTTTATCACATGAACTTCCAGAATTTTAGTTTCGTTGCAGACTTTCTTTCCTCTACAGGCAGTGCATCGATCCTTTTCTTTGATTATCTCACACTCACCTTGACATTCTGGACAACGAACTTGTGTTTGTTGAGCCATCCCAGGCGCTATTTGACGGTACGATACTTTCAAGCCGCATCCGTTACACGTACGACATTTCTCGGTATGACCACTTTTACTACCCTTTCCGGAACAGGTGGAACATATCACATTTTTGCTAAGTTGCAATTTAGATGTTTTGGCGTTGTACATGTCTTCTAAAGTCACCTTCAGAGGATGAATGGTATCCTCGCCTCTCTGTCGTCTATGATGCATACCGTGTCCTCCGAACCCCCCGAAACCACCGAATAAATTACCCCCGAAAAGATGCGAGAGTAAATCATCGCCTCCGTGTCCTTCATGCACCCCATCCTGAAGACCCTTGAGGCCAAAATTGTCGTATGTAGACCGCTTTTTAGGGTCAGATAATATTTCGTAAGCATAACTGATTTCTTTGAACTTGTCACCAGCCTCGGGATTTTTATCGGGATGGAATTCCTTGGCTAGTTTTCGGTATTGCTGTAAATGAAAAACACGATGTGAAAATGTGACAAAGAATTTACATTCTCGGCCTTGTGGAAAATGTTTGTCATCAAACGTCACAGCCATTGCGGCGTACGAAAGATATCAAACTGAATTGCTGAAAATTTAGTGAGCGATAAGAGTCAACCAACCTTTTTGATTTCATTATCTGATGCAGTTCTACTCACTCCTAAAATATCATAGAGTTTGTTGTCTGCCATCTTTCTAAACAAGGAATGATGAAAGGTGGAAGATGAAAGAGCATGCGCGCATATGTCAATATTACAGTGTTGCCAGTGCGGAAATCCCAATTTATCCAATGATTACTCGATTATTATCCAATTTTCAAAAAAAATATAAAACGTATTTTTTTGCATTGGTGCCAGGAACAACATAATTGTAGATTCAAGTACTGTTTGCATTAGTAGGAATCAACTTTCATTATAGTGAAAGAGAAATTAAATTTGAATAGTAAAATATTTATTGATTATTTATCTTGGATTTCCAGAAACCTATTGAACAATGAACAGGACTTCAACTCAATTTCATAACAACCCGTAAACGTTATATTTCGTACGTTAACGTCTACGTTAAGGTTCACGTACTGTAATTACTTCAACACTCTATTACCATAGTATTTTCAGTGATTACTGAAACATTGCATTAAAATTGATTTTAAATTTATGTTTGGGTTGTAAGAAATATTATTGTCTATCAATATTCCTGAAACAACCACAACTGGCGCTAGTATTCCGGGGAAGTCATGAGTTTGATTTGGAGAGCACATTTAAATTTGAAAATTCCGATAAAATTTTGGAATTTGAGGAATAATTATAACAAAATTTTATTTTTGAGGATAGAACTGATGCAAATAAAAAATAAAATGGAATCATGCGTGTTCCTTATTATCCGCAGGTGCCTGAAATTATCCGCAAATCGTATAATAGGGAACACGTATTACTTTCTTTTTTTTTGCCTCAGTTCGGTCCTCATATATTATATTTTGTGAAACTAATTTCTCAAATTCCAATTTTTTTTTCGAAATTTTCAAATTTAAAAGTGCTTTTTAATTCAAACTCAATTTGATCTTCACTTGAATAACTTCCCCCAAACACAAGCGCCAATTGTGGTTGTTTCCGGTATATTGATAGTCAATACTATTTCTTAAAACCCAAACATAAATACAACTTCACTTGTGGTTGTTTTAGCATTATCCATAGACCATACCATTTCTCACAACCCGAACATGAATTCAACTTACTTTAAATGTGATGTTTCAGTAACAACTAAAAATACGAAGACAGATGAAATTATAGTTGACCGTTCGAAGCAACTAGCGGTAAAAGTTTGAACTGTGTGAAGTAACGATGCATACGTCCATCAGAGGCGCCAGAAGTACGTTTTTGGATGTGATGAGAAAACTGGCGTTTTCAATTTCAAATTATTGAAAACATTGACCATTTTTTCAATTTCTGAGTTTGTTGCTGAGATTTCTAGGTGGTAATCATCATGTGCACATCAAAATATTCTAGAAAGGGGGCACATCCCCATTGTGGATGTTTTAAGAATATTCATAGACAATACTATTTGTTACATACCAAACATAAATTCAACTCACTTTTGATGTGATGCTTCTCTAACATTTGGAAATACTTTGATAATTAAAATATTAGTACAACACATATAAACGAAGAGAGATTGAATTATAGTTGACAGTTCGAAGCAACTAGCGGAAAAATTTGAACTGTGTGAAGTAACGTTGCCCACTTCCATCAGAGACTCTGGGAAAACGTTTTTGAATGTGTTTTCAAATTCAAATTATCAAAAACATTGGCCATTTTTTCATTTTCTAAATTTGTTCCTGAGCTTTCTAGGTGGTAATATTTATGTGCAAATCAAAATATTCTAGAAAAGGGATGCGTGTTCCCTACTATCTGGCAAACGGCAACACTGCAATATTATCAATTACACCACACGGAAGAAACAAAAGTCACTAGAATATGCTTTACTTGAATTTGATTCTTAAATATAAAAATGAAATGCATGCATAAGTTTATGTGCTAAATAGTGCTAAAGCATGTATTTTCAATTCAATTAGGTGATAAAATCTACAAACAACATAAAACCTTATCATAAAAACTACTTATTTGATTTCAGGTAATTGAAAATTAATTTTTTTAAATTTAAAAGGGTTTTTTTTGGTTGGTTTTTAATATTTATGTAAAACACCTGAAATTATTAATGACTGCAGTACAGAAGTGCGACTGGAATTTTTTTTGAAAGTGTCGAAGGTAAGGTTATTACAGCTATTAAATATCAAAATACATAGAAAATATTATTCAGCTGAAATAGTGATAGCATTTGAGGGTAAATAGTGAATAAAATTGATGATGAAAAAATTCTAATGATTTGCAGAAATGGATAAGATCGATTTTGGGGTAAATTCAGACTATATTTAATATCCCAAGGAGATGTTTTGAAACTTTAAATTCTATACGTATGTAGCTATATTTTCATCAAATTACCAGCTTTCTCATTATTATGTCTTGTTGGTAAATGTATAGTTAGGTTCACACATGCTCTCTGAAAATAGTTGAAAGACTTTTCTTACGTGTTTTTGCCGGCGGCGGTCTCATAGTTAGAGTTAGAGCCCCTTTTGTGTTCTAGAACGTGAATTTCAAGCACCGTTTTCTGACGCAAAATCACTAAAAATGCCTTTCAAACAACATGAACTACGAACACTAAATCACTCATTTTCAGCACAATATGGCACAAAATACAGCCGGTTCTATCGAATTAATCCTCCTACAACACATATACATCCTAGCCTACTGATTTATTGTTCGTAGTTTATGCTGTTTGAAACAAGACAAGGAATCATTTTGAGTGATTTTTGCCCGAGGAAACGATGCATGAAAATCACGTTCTATAATATTCACGGTCTATAATATCTCGAAAAGGTCCCATTCAGGTCCGCATTGGACATAAACTGGACACTCGTGAGACCTCTTTAAGACGTCCCATTTATGTCCATATGGAAGTCTTGAAGACGTGATTAAGATGTCTTTAGCATTTTACTGGGCGTCTGGAAGACGTTCCGAAAATCTTAAAGTGGATATATTAGAGATGCCCTGAATATTTTAGGGTGGATGTCTTAAAGACTTCTTTAAGATGTGTTTGTGCTGTCTGTGTAGATAAAAAAAGGGGCTCTAACTCCGAAACGGATTCGTGTTCAGTAAGAAAGGTCTTTCAACTACTTTCAAGGGAGCATGAGTGCACTAACTATATAATTACCCAAAATATAAATGTGTTTAAGACGGAAAGTGCTAGGTGGAATAATATCTCATGTTGAAGTAGCTCTGTGTGTTTCGGCTGCAGCGTACAGTAAAATCCAATGTTTATATGATGCTGCTGGTCTCGGACTTTCGAGAGAGTTTGTACCCTCTGAATGTCCCACACAATCACACCTCATGCATGGATAGGAGCGCTACACGTATAGAGAGCGGTACTGTTACCGTGACAACACCGCACATTTCATCCTTCTAAACCGAATGAAATTGATGCTTCCATTTCACATTTATAGATTTTACCACGCCCCCATCAGTTCGCCGAAGCGTACACTGTTGCCATTTCGTCACAGTTGGTCGTGTCTTCGTTCCCTGTCAAGTAAAATTAATATTTTTCATCAGTCGATATCTTCGAAACTAAAGTGTCAAAAATTACCATTTTTTATCAATCCCACAATAGTACTGCATACACGAGAGTTTTTTTTTAGATCCGTTCAGCCTCTATAATAAAAAATGTGAACAAAGTCCTATCCGTTCACGTATTAGGTATTAGTTATGTGCACGACAGAGGTGAACGCCACATTTCGGAACTCGGGAAATATTTTACAGTTAGATGACAAGCCATGTTTTGAGTGAAAACTTGAAAAAATATGAAACATTGTCGATATATGAGAGCAATTTATTAATTTGTATGAATTTAAGGTAAATTAAATTGGAATAATTTATCAAAACAAATTTGACAGTCCCCATATTGTTTCACATTTCTGCCACAGCACACGCTGCGATCGATTTAACTGCCCCCACCAAGCACTTCGCCCATAGCGAATAGGCATCGCGTACAAAAAACCTATTTTTAATTGCAAATATCTGACAAACTGGACGGTGGATCGATTTAAAAATTTGTGAGTCGGTTCATAGAGGCTATGACGGTGACACACATTCTTCCGATCGGAGAATTTATCGTCGCCGCCGTTCCAAAAGTAGCCCACTGAAGTAACTAAGAGCTTACACATTAGACAAAAAAAACGATCGGTCAATTTGTCGTCGGCGGTAGCTGTGCAGCCGTCGATTGCCACTGGAGCCGACGGAAGTTTTACCGTCGCATTGAACTAGTGGCCTACCAAATGCGTGTTTACACACCCACCGCCGCTTTTTCTACCGTTTAAGTCATTTGCTCATTGGGATTTGAACTGTGTTCTTGACAGTTTATCAATATATTCCTCAACGGCTTCGAGAACGTGAGTGACATAGATGAGGAAAGTCTTATTTCCTTACTCGTATAAGAAATACCTTTATTATTGGATAACATTTTTAAGGATCGAAACGCTATGATAAACGCTTGGCATGAAGTTTGCCTTGGATTGAGAAGCGACTTAGACCAGTTAGAAAAAAAATAGTTTAAGAAAAACACGCTTTTGTAGCAATATGAACTAAAAAGTTAATAAAATGATTAATAAAAAAATAATTGCTTTGGATGTGTGACCTAGGTTATTCCGTGAATACAAAAGCAACAAGCTTTTGAATCTATAACTCATTAAATAACCTACGTCACACATCCAAACCAATAATTTTTTATTTTTAGTGCATTTGAATAAAAGCTTGTCTTTAAAAAGTTTTTTTAATTGATTATTTTATTTTGTGCTTTTTAGTACTTAAGTTAGTTTTAATCTATGCATTTTTGTTCTATGTACAAACACATCGTACTAATTATGGTCGCACCGCTTTCTGTTGTAGGCTTCAAGAAAACTACAATATCCATCATTCATCAATAAACATATTTAATATCCCTCTTTACGTATTTAAGAAACAACTGAAATTATCCGTCACTCCTACCTGAAAACTTGCAATGTTATTCAATTCAAGTAATTTATTTTTACTGTATCCTTTACTTATATTTTTATATACATGTACCTAAGTTCACTATTGCCTCTTTTTATATACACATAAATTTCTGTTTATTGTTTGTTTGTCGTTAAATGTATTAGTTTAGTTGTATCGTTTAGATTAGTTGTACCATTTGGAATCTGTATCGAATTCTGTAGAGTACTTGATTGAATAAATAAATTATGAGGCCTTTTTTTCCTGTAAGTTCTGAGGTATCTAGTTTTTCAATGATGAGACCATCTAAAGATGAACTCATTTGCCAACTTGCAGTTGCCATCTTCAATTTATGAATTTCAACTAAAGACAATAATCTTCGACTAAATTCATAATCTCCGACCCCGAAAATCCCCACATACCAATTTTGAATCGAATCGGACCATAAACACAGAGATCATCGGCCATCTTGGAGCCGTCATTTTGATTTTATGAATTTTGGAGAAAAATTCATAATCTTCAACCCTGAAAACCAGTACATACCAATTTTGAGTCGAATCGGACCATAAACCTGAATCTCGTCCGCCATCTTAAAGCGCTATTTTGTTTTTTTCTCTAACAAAAATTCCATTTCAATTTTATAATTTTTTGAAAATTCATAATCTCCGACTCCGTAAACCCCCACATACAAATTTTGAATAGAATCGGACTATAATCACAAAACTCCTCCTCCATTTTGGAGCCGCCACCTTGAATTTATAAAGTTTGATAGAAAATTCCTAATCTCCGAGTCCGGAAACCCCCACATACCAATTTTGAATCGAATCGAACCATAATTACAAAACTTGTCCGCCATCTTGCATTTTTTAATTTTGACAAAAAATTCACAATTTTTGTCCCCGAAAACCCTCACATACAATTTTTGATTCGAATCGGACCATAATCACAAAACTCATCCGCCATCTTGGAGCCGCCATCTTGAATTTATGAATTTTGCCAAAAAATTCATAATCTCCGACCACAAAACCCCTACATACCAATTTTGAATCAAAATGGACTATAATTACAAATCTCGTCCGCCATTTTGTAGCCGCTATTTTGTTTTTTCTCTAAAAAAAAATTCATAATGCATTGTCAACGGAAATATGAACAGCTTAATCGGATGTTGGCAAGTTCTCCAAAAATGGATAACAAATTTTGAACCGGAAAGAATGACAGAACGAACGAATGACGAAGCAGGTTGAATAAAAGCTCGTAAAAATAATAAGAATAAAGTCATTGACCAATAAATCAACTTTAATGTTAAAAAAGCGTGTGTTGCTTGATATCAGTTGACTTAAATTTATTATCGCTAGTTATTCGTAAAGGTAGAGTCATTATAAATTACCTTTTTTTCATTTATTAACTGCTTTATTTAAGGCATTATTATGAAAAGTAAGTAGAGAGCACACCACGCTTTCTTTACATTAAAGTTAATTTTTTGGTCAATTACTTTATTCTTAGTTCATATTGCTACAAAAGCGTGTTTTTATAGATTTTTCAAACTATAATTTTATTTTTAACTTTTTAGATTATATTGCTGAAAAAGCGTGTTTTTAAACTTTCCAACTACGGGAGAAAACTCATCGATTAATTCATCCACATAAGAAGTTTCTACTAACTTTTGTTGAAAGTAGTTTGTAGGGGGGTCGATATGGCTCCTCAGCCTCTCCGTACCCAATAATCTTTTTAACATAACTTTTGGTGATAATACTAAGACCGTACCAATGAATCCATCAAACATTCGAAATGTAAGTTAGGCATTTTTACCAGAGAATTCACCAAATATTGTGAATTAGCCTTTTTTTCTGACGATCTTAGTGAGAGAGGTTATATATTTTTTCACGTTCAACTATTTATTTCATTTTGTATTCCTTCATTTTAATACCAATACCTCACCTCCTTCCTATTTTACACAGGACAAAAACAACATTCTTATATTTTCATAAGCCAATGAAACCAATATTATTCATTGGTGTTGGTATATTTCACAATGAATCTGTTTCATGACATGAAATTTTAATTTAAGTACCCTAAGGCCCGGTATTTTCACCTTCGTTTATACTAGGAATAAATTAACCAATGGTTAGAATGTGCTTTTGTTTATCATTAAACGTTAAACAAAAGCATATTCTAACCGTTGGTTAATTTATTCCTAGTATAACTGGAGGTGAAAATACCGGGCCTAAGAAATATAAAAGCTTTGGAAATTATAAAAACTTAATTTTTATTTTTCAAAATAAACACTATCATCATAACAGAATAAATTAATGGAAAAGTTTCACTTAGAATGTGTCAAGTTTGTTTTTTCAAAAAGAATCTCAATTTAGATTACATGATAAACATAATAACATAGGGATGCATTCCTGGTGGTATAAAAATTGAAGAAAAAAACTCCATTTCGAATAGAATGTGACACCTTCCAATGTCCAAATGAATAACAAAAGGCTTCAGGAAGTGATCTCTAAAAATGTTTTATTTACAGCGAATTAATGTGCGCAAAACTTTTTGGGAATGTTCTGTTGTGTCTGTTAAAGGGCGAACCAAAAAACTTAGGACAAGTCCGTTTTGTGACATCCCAGGTGTTATATTAATATAAACTGAATAATGAAATGCTTATATTGGTTATGACATCAAAAACTGTATTGACAGTACTTTACATACAACAAATCAATAAATTATATTTTGTTTTTAGCTACCTATAGAGTGATACACAAAACAACCATAACATGACACCAGGGACATCCTGAAAATCGCCACCTGCGGCGGACATTGACTGTTCTATAAAAGTTCTATTCATGTATAAACAGAAAATTGCAGTGGATGTTCAATGTCTCAGAATCTCGTGCTTTCAACTTCTCCGAGATGTTTTTGTGTTCGCTGGGTAGCTATCAAATTTTTGTATTGTCATCAGTTTTTAATACGTGTGCAGAATTTCAAATGATCGGACGTCTGGAAGTGGGCGAAAATTAATTTAAAAGATACATACATACAGATGAAGCTAATAAAGCGTGTGTAAATAAAGAGAAATAATTTTGGTAAATCCATATTTTCCACATACCTATACAAACTAGAAAGTGGTAGGGATCGTAAAATATTCGTTTTTGACATTCTAGAATTGGCAGTGACAACACATTTTTTTACTCGCATTGCATTGCTCTCTGTTCATAACAGAGTTAAACTGGTGTGATTTGATTTAAAGATGAACATATGTGCGAAGTGCCTGGTGGGGACAGTCAAATCGATCGCAGCACACGCTCTGTCAGTAATGTGGAAAATATCGGGACTGTCAAATTTGTTTTGATTATTCCACTTTAAATTCGTTGTGTTGTGAACTGCACAAAAAATGGAAAACATAGTTTGTGTGAATTTTATACTTTTCCAAAATCAGCCTGGAAATTGGAGCAAAGAAAGCAATGGATAGCTGCCTTATATTACGATATCATTGAATCAATTTTATTTTTGCGATATTATAAGTTTACTCGTTTATACAAACGTTTCATGGCAAGAAGGAACACAGAAGTCTCACTAACTATACAAAATCAACCAATAACTGAAAAAGTAACTGAAATGATTCCAACTCAACAATAACAGGGCACTTATATTTAAAGATGTTTTGTAGGGTGTTAATGTCACTGAAGTTTGCCTAATAATATGGGCTTGTATTGAATAACTGGCCGTTAATTCTCAGTTCTTCAACATTTCTCTCATGTTGTGCTAAAACTGATTGATTACCTTCCATCACTGTTTGAAATGGGAACTATATATAATT